>VZQC01015406.1:65171-108857 GCA_009823505.1 Rhizomys pruinosus | reverse complement strand
TGTAAGGAGCCGCAGGCTTTAGCTTGCTTACGCTGAGCTTGCTTACAAGGAAGTTGACTCTGTGAATTGTCACCTCGAGCCTTTTTCCAAGAGCTGGGTGTGGATGTGCAGTAAGAGCCACCAGCCTTTCTCAAGAGCTGGGTGCGGACATGCAGTAAAAGTCACCAGATACTCCAGCCCGATGTCTCAACTCAGTGATCTTGCAAAAACAGACGCTCCTCTAATGCCAGAACCTGTTTCACCCACCCCCTCCCCATTTCTTGCCTTCTGCAAAATAAATACAACGGCTTGTGCTCAATAAAATAGACTTTGACAACCTTTGCAAAGTCTCGATCTTCTCTCTCGCTTATCTCACAGGTTTTGGGGTCCTCCTTGGGTACCTATTGTTACATGACCCGTAGACAGGGTCAGCTTACTAAGATATACTCTTGGCTTCAATACTGGCATGAATGTTTTGGGGATAACTCATCACTTTCTGATTGGATCCAAGGTCTACTGTACAGGAAGACACTCATGACTGGTATTGTAAACTTGACCAAGAACCTGTGGTTGGGGAGATCATAGGTTTTAGTAGAGAATCTACTGCTATATATTGCTAAATGGGCATAGTGCTGAACTGCCTCCTGTAAATTTTTTAAATTTATTTTTATTTTATGTGCATGAGTATTTTGCTGCATGTATGTAAGTACACCATATGCATGCAATGCCTGTGGAGGCCAGAAGATGATATCAGAGCCCCTGGAACTAGAGTTATGGACAGTTGTTAGCCACCTTTTGGGTGCCGGGAACCAAACCCAGGTCCTCTGCAAGATCAGCCAGTGGTCTGAACTGTTGAGCTACCTCTCAAGCCCCAAAACTGCCTTCTAAATACTTATGTTTATGCCTGTAGATTAGTGCAGCTAATCTTGGAGTGCAGAACAGTTAATACAGAGATGAATCAAACTGGTCAAAGTACAGAGAATAAGTATCTTCAGAATGCTCAGCCATAAATAAGACATCCATATCATACACCTCCCACAAGGTTTCAGGAACATTGTGGATGAGAAAGACTGGGGTGAGACAGTGCCTTCTGGACATGGCAGGGATGAGTGAGGCTGGGGGAGCCAGTGTGCATCCAAGACAGACAGGGATGAGCCAGGCTGGGGAGCCAGCGTGCCTCCAAGACATACAGGGATGAGCCAGGCTGGGGAGCCAGCATGGACCAGAGACAGACAGAGATGAGCCAGGCTGGGGGAGCCAGTGTGCCCCCAAGACAGACAGGGATGAGCCAGGCTGGGGAGCCAGTGTGCCCCCAAGACAGACAGGGATGAGCCAGGCTGGGGAGCCAGCGTGGACCAGAGACAGACAGGGGTGAGCCAGGCTGGGGGAGCCAGTGTGCCCCCAAGACAGACAGGGATGAGCCAGGCTGGGGAGCCAGTGTGCCCCCAAGACAGACAGGGATGAGCCAGGCTGGGGAGCCAGCGTGGACCAGAGACAGACAGGGGTGAGCCAGGCTGGGGAGCCAGCGTGGACCCAAGACAGACAGGGATGAGCCAGGCTGGGGAGCCAGCATGGACCAGAGACAGACAGGGGTGAGCCAGGCTGGGGAGCCAGTGTGCCCCCAAGACAGATAGGGGTGAGCCAGGCTGGGGAGCCAGCGTGGACCCAAGACAGACAGGGATGAGCCAGGCTGGGGAGCCAGCATGGACCAGAGACAGACAGGGGTGAGCCAGGTTGGGGAGCCAGTGTGCCCCCAAGACAGACAGGGATGAGCCAGGCTGGGGAGCCAGCGTGGACCAGAGACAGACAGGGGTGAGCCAGGCTGGGGAGCCAGCGTGGACCCAAGACAGACAGGGATGAGCCAGGCTGGGGAGCCAGCGTGGACCAGAGACAGACAGGGGTGAGCCAGGCTGGGGAGCCAGAGTGGACCCAAGACAGACAGGGATGAGCCAGGCTGGGGAGCCAGCATGGACCAGAGACAGACAGGGGTGAGCCAGGCTGGGGAGCCAGTGTGCCCCCAAGACAGATAGGGGTGAGCCAGGCTGGGGAGCCAGCGTGGACCCAAGACAGACAGGGATGAGCCAGGCTGGGGAGCCAGCATGGACCAGAGACAGACAGGGGTGAGCCAGGCTGGGGAGCCAGTGTGCCCCCAAGACAGACAGGGATGAGCCAGGCTGGGGAGCCAGCGTGCCCCCAAGACAGACAGGGATAAGCCAGGCTGGGGAGCCAGTGTGGACCAGAGACAGATAGGGGTGAGCCAGGCTGGGGAGCCAGAGTGGACCCAAGACAGACAGGGATGAGCCAGGCTGGGGAGCCAGCATGGACCAGAGACAGACAGGGGTGAGCCAGGCTGGGGAGCCAGTGTGCCCCCAAGACAGACAGGGGTGAGCCAGGCTGGGGAGCCAGCGTGGACCCAAGACAGACAGGGATGAGCCAGGCTGGGGAGCCAGCATGGACCAGAGACAGACAGGGGTGAGCCAGGCTGGGGAGCCAGTGTGCCCCCAAGACAGATAGGGGTGAGCCAGGCTGGGGAGCCAGAGTGGACCCAAGACAGACAGGGATGAGCCAGGCTGGGGAGCCAGCATGGATCAGAGACAGACAGGGGTGAGCCAGGCTGGGGAGCCAGTGTGCCCCCAAGACAGATAGGGGTGAGCCAGGCTGGGGAGCCAGCGTGGACCCAAGACAGACAGGGATGAGCCAGGCTGGGGAGCCAGCATGGACCAGAGACAGACAGGGGTGAGCCAGGCTGGGGAGCCAGTGTGCCCCCAAGACAGACAGGGATGAGCCAGGCTGGGGAGCCAGCGTGCCCCCAAGACAGACAGGGATGAGCCAGGCTGGGGAGCCAGTGTGGACCAGAGACAGACAGGGGTGAGCCAGGCTGGGGAGCCAGAGTGGACCCAAGACAGACAGGGGTGAGCCAGGCTGGGGAGCCAGAGTGGACCCAAGACAGACAGGGATGAGCCAGGCTGGGGAGCCAGCATGGACCAGAGACAGACAGGGGTGAGCCAGGCTGGGGAGCCAGTGTGCCCCCAAGACAGATAGGGGTGAGCCAGGCTGGGGAGCCAGCGTGGACCCAAGACAGACAGGGATGAGCCAGGCTGGGGAGCCAGCATGGACCAGAGACAGACAGGGGTGAGCCAGGCTGGGGAGCCAGTGTGCCCCCAAGACAGACAGGGATGAGCCAGGCTGGGGAGCCAGCGTGCCCCCAAGACAGACAGGGATAAGCCAGGCTGGGGAGCCAGTGTGGACCAGAGACAGACAGGGGTGAGCCAGGCTGGGGAGCCAGCGTGCCCCCAAGACAGACGGGGATGAGCCAGGCTGGGGAGCCAGTGTGCCCCCAAGACAGACAGGGGTGAGCCAGGCTGGGGAGCCAGCACGCACCTGAGACTTCTTCCTCAGAAAGTAGGGAGATAAATGGTGGACAAATCCCAGTTGTGGAAGAAAGAGAATTCAGGGTGTTTCTCTTGATGACTCTGATCTCGGGAATGTGAGAGGAGGCAAGCTCATTGTCTTCTGTAGGTGAAGGAAGAGGTTAGGCTGAAGTTTGGGAGATCTGTGTGAGTGAGATGAATGTGTGGCAATGTGAATATGGTTCAGATTTTCCCCAAGAAGTGACAGAGAGGAAGTAAAAGCATGTAGTCGTTGACATGGGATTGGGAAGGAGTGGGCACCGGGTTGTTTCTGGCCTTTCAAAAGTGCAAGGCTCAAGTGCAGGAGCTGACAGGGACCCTGTCCCCTCCTCAAATCTTCCAGTACAAGCACCTGCAAGGGTGGTGGCCTAACAAGGAAAGTGTCCGTCAGCAAACCTAGCTTCTGACTTTATTTCCACCGTCCTCCTTGCTCTACTTTGTCCCATCGAACAGCACTTTCTTGTGACACAGTTAACATCATTTTGGTTAGAATATTTTCCCCTCTCAATTTAGTGATCTTGGAACCAAAACATAGAAGGAGAGAAAAATTTAAAAAAAGAAAGAAAAAAGAAGGGAGATAAAGAAATCTCCAATCACATATGTCTTATCAGAAATTTCCAGAGTTATTACACACATGCTTGCAGCAGCTGTCTGTTATCGGGCTCAGGAGGATGAACAGCTGGCTCCCAGGGAAAGAGTGTGAGGGGCGGGGGTGTTAGGAGTAAGGCTATTTGTCTAGCTTCCAATTTCCTCGTCTAGATTTGGTCCTGACTTCTCTGCAGTCATTTTTTTTTTTTTTTTTGCAAAGTCACTGTGTCCTTGGGCCACATTCTCAGGTCTTGCCCCTTATCTCTTCTTCCTCTTTACAGAAAAGGTCTTTGGACTCCCAGCTAAAACTTCCGCCTCAATGAATGAAACGGCTATTTTGTTTGGCTCTTGGTTTAATTTAAGAAAATGAGCAGCTTCTCACTAGGAGACAGCCCTGAGCAGACAGTAGGTCTACGGCTGTGAGAAATACTCAGCAAAGCAACAAAGTGCCCAAGTCCAGAGTGAGGGGAAGCCTGACAGACCTGGAGGCCCAGCAGGGGAGGGACAGCAGCTTTTTTAATAGCTAACGGGATTGCCTCTGGCTGGGAAAGCCCTGAGCAGCTTTAGAAGGGCGGTGGGAAGGGCTGTAGAATGTAGTTAGACTTTGACCTTATCCTAGGAAGGAAGGGGTGGGGCGTTTGCCTTGGAAGAAGTTAGTAAACCGGTGCTTGAGCGGCAGGAGCCCAGGGCTGGTGTGAGGCTAATGGTGGTCTGCCAAGGACCAGTGGCAGGCTGGACTTGCCTGACTCTCTCAGGAGTTTGGGTTTTTTTGAGCACTTCAAAGCCTTTGGCGGCTGCCTGTATTTTGTTGCAGAGGCGTTCTCATTATCTGCCAGTTTGCGGTTCCATCTGTTAAGAAGGAAAATCCGGAATTTCCTTGGCCACGGCGATCATTTTTTTATTCTTGTCTTTCCCCTTGGCCCCTTTTTATCTGGGTCGTCTACTTTGCTTGGCTTTTTTGGATTGCTCTCCAGTGCTCTTTCCACACAGCAGTTTCCTTCCTTTGATGCATTTCAGAGCGCAGGATCTCAACTTGGCCAATTTTAAGTTTCAGTACGTTTTCCCAACTTTTCATGGCTGTCTTTAAAATGAAAAAAAAAAAAAAATGCGATGATCAATAGATGGTATTCTGAACTTTATTTGTTGTGTCATAGATGAGATGAACATAANTGGTTTAGTGGCCTTTGGTAACACTCTCTGGCATTCCAGAGGCCATCTGTACACTTGCATGTGTGGTCTCAATACATCCCTCCCATGTTAACGTCAGGTCTTCGGCAGCAGGGTCTTATTGCCTCTCCTCCTGTAGGTATCCCAACTTAGAGGCAAGGAGCCCTTACCTTTTGTGGGGCCTTGGATCCCCTGGCCAACATCCACCTGGTAGAACAATCCATTGCTGATGTCAGAGCTCCTGTATTAATATATTTTGCCTGAGTGCATAGCCCTAGGACTTTAGTATTATATTTGGTTCTGAACAGAGAGTAATCCCTTCCACAGTTCCCATGTCTAGTAGTCAATTAAAGAAAGCAGTTTTACCGGTTTTATAAGAGATCACCTCTACAATAGTTGTCTCCAATTTACAGTTGGGGAGCGACCTCATCATTGTCATATTTCTCCTTGTTCTATGGGGGGGGGGAAGGCAAGAAAGTCTCTCATATCAGAACCTTTGTGGCACCTAGAAGGTAAGTTTCATTAGGAACTTGGCCAATTTTAAGTTTCAGTACGTTTTCCCAACTTTTCATGGCTGTCTTTAAAATGAAAAAAAAAAATGCGATGATCAATAGATGGTATTCTGAACTTTATTTGTTGTGTCATAGATGAGATGAACATAAAGAAATCTATAACATTTCATACCTTGTTTGGGGGCCCTAAAAACCACTTTAAACAAAAGTTGAAAGATGAGAAAATGAAAAGGAAGATCTTGGTTTGTATTCTTTTTGCTTAGGAAGCTGAGCAATGGAGGTGTTAGAAAGCTATTCTGTGATTGTTAGTGGATGTGAAATTAAATACTTATTAGTTCTATTCCCAGAGAGTTCACAGTTAAGTGGGAAACTAGAAGGCTTTTTGCACATTCTTGGTAAAGGTAGTTTTTGTTGTTCATTTAGTATCAAAATTATAGTTCTAAGTATTATTTTCAGCAAAAAGAAAATGCAGCTGCATGTGGTGGTACGTACTTGTAATCTCAGCACTTGGGAGTCAGAGACAGGAAGTTATTGAATTTGGCTATTACAAGTTTGAAGAGACCCTAACTGTAAAAACATAAGAACTGGGACTGTAGTTCCGTGCAAAGTGTTTGTCTTGCCTGTGTCAGCCCTGGGTCAGTCTCCAGCCCCGGAAGGGGGTGGGAAGGAGGCATCCATGTTTGATGAAAAGGAGAAGTCTGATAAATATGGTATATGTACTTGAACAAGTAGACCGTTATTAGAAAGGTGTTTTCCAGGACTATTATGGGAAAGCATGATGACGTAATGTTACAGGGAGGAAAATTGAGCATGAAATTATATATTGCCTGAGATATTAAACACTTGAAGGATTATCAGTGCTTCCTGTAAACAGATAGCTTCTTTTTTTGGGGGGGGGGAATCTTTTTGAGACGGGTCTCCCTGTAGCCCCAGCTGGCCTGGAATTCACTATGTAGACCAGGCTGGCCTTGAACTCACAGAGATCCACCTGCCTCTGCCTCCCAAGTGCTGGGATTACAGACGTGTGCCACCATGCCTGGCTCAGATAGCTTCTTAGAGACTGACCAACTATGGTCCCCAGTGGAATTGACTGGGTCGGGGAGTACCAGTCCCCAGAGCCTAGACCTCCAGCTAAGTGAGCAAGGAACACTCTTGATTATGAACAAATACGTTTTTCAGGTCAGCACTGCTGGTCTGCTATCCAGGTACCAAGGAAAAGAAATCTGCTTCCTTGCCATTCTCCCTTCTTTACACCATCTCTTCCAACTGGATACTTTTCATTTAGTTTGTTTCCTCTAAATTCATTACATAGATGATGGTCACTATCAGAGTGTTTATTCATCTCCAAGAGAATAAGACTGTTCAGATACACTCCTGCTTAGTGACACCTGTCAGTGACTTGTCTTCACAATAAATCAACATGGCCACATGAGGACTTCTGGATGCCTGTCTCCCAGAGTGTCTGGAATAGAATCAGCAACAATAACTGTGTGTCTCTCACATGTGCAGAGTGTGGTGATGGGTCGTGGAACCTGCTTGTATATTATATAGAGACCTCCCCCTTCTCCAAATTCTGCTGCTGCCAAAAGAGAAGAAAGATGAAAGAAAAAAGAAAGGAATTAATAAATAAAGAAAAAAAGAACCAATCAGCCAGTTACTGGGTTTTGAGAACTCAGCTCTTAAATGGGGGGGGGGGTGGTCCTTGCTGGAGCTTTTAAATTTCTTCCTAAGAGGGAAATGATCTCTCCATGGCTCCTCTCTTGTGCTAACTTTATTTTCTTCTCTCTCCTCATCATCCTCCTGCGCCTTCCTGTTATGCTATTTAGGGACTATAATTGTGAGATATGGAAGATATTTCTTAGCTGGACTCCCATTTCCCTCCTTTACCATGACATCTCTGCTAGTTTAGCAAAAGTGAGAAAAGGCAAACAAGAACACATCTTTGTTGCTGCACCACTGATAGACCTAGATGTCTATCAGTAGATGGAGATATAAAGACAATGTGGTGTATACATGCAGTGGAATTTTATTAATCTGTAAAGAAAACTGAAATTATGATGGTCACAGTAGTGAATGGAACCAGAGATCATGATGGCATGTCAGGCTCAGAATGATAACTATCCCATATTCCTTCTTTTTTTTTTTTAATTTTATTTATTTCTGTATGTGTATGAATGTACTGTCTGCATGCAGGTCTGTGCACCCGTGTCGTGCAATGCCGCGGAGGTCAGAAGAGGGTGTCGGATTCCCCCGGAACTGGAGCTCTCCTGGAATTGGAGTTTCAAACGGTTCTCGGCCGCCATGTGGGTGCTGGGGATCGAACCCGGGTCTTCCGCAAGAGCGGTGGGCGCTCTCAACCGCTAGGCCATCTCTCCAGCCCCCCCATATTCCTTCTTATACATGTACTATAGTTCTAAATGTATACATTTATAAGCAGAGTGTGATAGTACAAGGGGCTATAAGTATGGAGGAGGAGGTCTAAAGGGAGGGGAAACAAGAGAGGGAAATGGACTATTAATGCCAGGAAAACAGAAGGAAGTATTTGGGTAGAGGATGGGGATGAGCAAGGGGCGTGGTGAGAGGAGAGTCTTAGAGGGTAAATAAGGGCCAGGTGTCATGATACACATGCATGAAAAGGTCATATAAAATCTGGTTTTCATATGCTGCCTCCCCTGAAGTAAATAATAATAAAAGGCCCAACCCCAGAGCTATCTAAAATCTCTTTCTGCTTCTGTGTTGAGAAATTAGCTTTACCAGGGATGTCCACTCTGAGCTATTATGTAAAATGTCCTGAAATGAGCTGAACTAGTTTCTTCCTACTCTGTAACCCTACTCAACCACAAGCTAGTATCGGTCTGGCAAGCCTCTATGTATGCACCCACGAGTTACTGTTCTTTAGTGACCAGCATCTGAGGGAGAACACACAGGGGAGGTCCCTCCTAATCTGGTAGTTTGGATGCATGCAGAACACAAGAATGGGAGGGTCCAGAAATGATCTGCTTTACCCTTGTTTTCTAGATGAGAGCACAGATGCTCAAAAAACATTGCTCAAGACACATGGGGCAGCCGTGGAAGGAGATCCCAGATCATTGCTGCCCCCATCTGGGGGTCTTTAATTACACATCTATGCTTATTGGAGTTGCTTTCTTGACTCTAGAAACATCTAAGATGGTATGAAGGAAAAGCCCATATTTTCTTCATAGCTCTGTCCAAATGCCATCGGTTTCACAAAGGTTTTATAGATAGACTCAGTTGTAAGAGAACTTGAAATCCTCTGTAACATTTTTAAAATCCATGTAAAGCTTTTGTAGTTCACAATACTGCCATCAATTAGTATTAATTACACCTACTTTGTAGCCTCCCCTATGGATTCTAAGAGTTTCTTGAAGGCAGCAGTTTTTAATTTTTGTCTCATAATACCGGACACAGTACTGACTTTGGAGGATGTGTAATAAGATATAATAAACAGATGAATGAAAGAATGAATGAACCGACAAAGAGCCCATGGGAACCTCATCGTCATTCCCTCCTGAAGAGGAGAGGCTATGAATGAGCCTGTGATGAGTCTCCAGGGATTGGGAGCACTGTGAGTTATGGGGAAATCTTTCTGACTGTGGCTGAACGCGCAGCAATAACATTAAAACGGCAACCTTGGGGTAGCTAGCTGTGATTTAGGGAGTACATTCAGATGGCTTTTCATAAATAAATCAACTAAATAGCTGCTATACCCAGTCAGGCAGGACTGCCCCTCACAGAGCAGGCTTCGGGTGTTTACCTGGCCATGAGGCTGATGGCCACTGAAGTCACTTCAGCACTAATGTTTGCTCTACCGCCTGGGGTCCGTCTATCATTTTCCCTTAGAGGACTTCACCAGGAGGGGGAAGTGCAGCTCATTGTCCCATTACTGTGGTTGTATGGTGACTTGGCACGGGCTGCCCCAACTTCAGATATCACTTACAGTGTGCATATTAGTTACTCTTCTGTTGCTGTGATAAACATCATGACCAAAAGCACTTACAGAAAGGAGACTTTCCTTTCATTTATGGTTCCAGAGGGAGAGTCCACGATGGAGGAAGCATGGCGGCTGGCAGCCAGAGCAGGAAGCCGTGAGATCACATCTTTAACCACAAATGTGAGCTGGAGGGCACAACTAGAAATGGAGGACATACTCTCAAAGCCAACCCAGTGGTGCTGGGAGTGCTGGGGACTGAGCTCAGCCCTCATGTGTGTGGCAAGCATGTAGACTGAGACATTTCCTCCACCTGTTTTTTTTTTTTTTTGCCTTTACCACTATTGCAATGAATCGCTGCACACATCATTCATATGTGTTGAGAACATAACTGTGGGGTCAATCAATTCCTTGAGTGGAGTCACTGGATCATTTATAATTTTGGTGTCTTTCCCTCACTTCCTTACAGGTTATGCCAGAGTTTACACCGGACAGGAAACCTGATCTGAGAGATGAGCCTTCTTCTCTTCTGTGACCCTCATGTGTTAATACGAGAGAGAGAGAGAGAGAGAGAGAGAGAGAGAGAGAGAGAGAGAGAGAGAAACTTTGTTCCTACTCTCTAATGATCAAGTTCACCCTTGTGGATGACACCTAGTTGGATGCCCAGTCTTCAGTTCTCTTCAAAATATAAGGCACAAGTTTGAAGAAGATAAAGTTTTGTCCTGAATAGGCTGAAGAATATCCTATGTTCTACTTCAGTTTAGATTTGCGTTTCACAGGCACCCATCATGGAGCATTATGAGAAGTGCCCAGATTCCAGGCTGTTGGACTCTGAGATTAGCAGTGTCTTGATAACTAGCTTTGCGATGGGGCTCTTAATTACTCACTGGGGGTGGCTCATTGATGCATGCTTGTTAACATTCCTGATTTTCTTTTCCCCATGTTTTTGGCCTGTGGATTTTCTAAGGGAAATTATTGCTCTAAGTCTCATTTGTCCTAAGCTTTTAATCTGATATATACAGACCCCTTTAATCAGTCTGCCACACCATTAGTTTTTATGAACATTTGTTGCTTTCATGAGAGAATAAGGATCTAGTGACATGATAATTTGGACATGTTACGGAACTTCAAACTTAAATCTATTTGTTCCTAACATACTAACGAGTAGAAAATTATGGTTTTTAGGAAAACAACCCCATATGTATGAAAGAAAAGACAAATGAAACCTGGCCTAAGTGTCTTGGTCAGCATGTCCAGTTTTCTTATGTCCACATGGGGTCCACTCTCATATAGTGTTAAAGTAATTGACAAAGGCTTCCAGAGAGCAAGCTTGCAGCTTTGAGCAAAAACGTCAGGGGCAGATTGTACAGTTAAGTGGAAGGAGACTGGATCTGGCGGTGGCGGCATGGCTATCCTCTCCACTAGGTAGATGCTCATTATTTTTGGAATTAAAAAAATAAAAATCAAGCAAGCAATCAAGTTGCATTTAGCCAAGGCTTGTTCTTCAAGGCACTCTGTCAGATAGAGATAGTAAAGAAAAAAAAATTGTCACCGTCCTTCCTTGTTCTTGAAAACATTGTAAAGGGGCTGGGAAGATAAAGCAAAAATAATGACCAATTTAATGAATATGCGAGAGCTAGCAGCAGGAGCTTATAAATACGTGAACTCAGGTCAGTGCAGAGTGGTTGGGCCTAGGAAACTTCAACAGCCCTGAACAAATAGGATTAGATTCTCCAGCTGGATAGAAGTTCCCATAGTTCAGGGACAGCTTGCTAGGGACCTGGGCTAATCTTCCCTCCAGCTTATCCGTGGACTGCCTATTCACTCATGTTTCAGTTCGGCATCTCTCCCGTGCTTTTCATGAGTGCTTTGTTTGGACTGCCTCCTCAGTGGCTGTCTCCCTATTTTCTTCACACTCTGGAACTGAACTTGGGACGGACAGCTGTGCATCATTTCTGATCTTCCTAAGCTTCCACTTTCCAGCAGAGCAGTCCCATCCTGCACTCCATAGCCCCCTTTTCTAGAGAATCCATAGACTCCATTAGGTCCTCATTTAAATAGTTAAAAATATTTTCCTAAAACTCAATAACCCCTTTCCTGAATATGTACCCTGAAGAATTGAAAACAGGCCCTTAAATAAATCCTTGCCCTGTTCATTGTAGCACTTTCTGTAACAGCCTAAAGTGGAAACATTAGATCTCAATGTCCATCAATAGATGATAGGCTAGGCAAATTGTGGTTTGTCCATTTGGTAGGGTAGCATTTGTTCTTGAAAAGGAAATAATGATACTATTTCATGTATTCACACTACAACATGGATGAGTTTTATAAATATTATGTTAAGTGAAAGAAGCTAGACACAAAGGTTATACCTTGATTTCTCAGAATAGACAAATTTATCCAGATAGAAAGCAGACTGGTGGTTGTCAAGAGCTGGGGAGGGTAAGTGGAGAAAAATCCCTTAATGGATATGAGATTTTGTTTTGAGGTAATGAAAACATTTTAGGACTAGGTCTTTGGAACACTGTGAACATACTAATGCCATTGAATTGTCTACTTTAAGACATTAAATTTTGCGTTACGATAATTTTTACCTCAGTTAAACAGTTGGAAAATGTCCTCTAGGAAGCATACCACTGAAAGCCCACAGTTTAAGTGCTGTTTCTCCTGATATAATTGTTTTCCAGTAGAGTCGTTGAAGAAACAACCTAAATCCAGGGCAAGGTATAGTTTTAAGCATATGATAATACTCAGACTGGTTCAGGGTTTCATGGCTTACGAAATGCTGTGTGTCTAACACAGTCTGCATCCTTGCAACTTTTTTCTCAGCATCCTTCTTGCAAAGTCAGCTCATTCTCTGTCATCTGAAGTAATGTCACTCAACCTTTGTACTCAGTCGAATCCACTCATGCAGTCTCAGATCAGATGCTGCCCCTGAAACCTACAGGAATGCAAGCCTGATCTGGAGCTCAGAGCACCAGAAATGCTCCTTAAATGATGCTGGGTAGAGATGAGAAGGCCACTCTCAGTCCGGCATCCTCAGCGCCTGGGGTCTGATTCTTCTTAGGGTTGAGCCAGCCCCTGATTATGAGTGAAAGCGGCTGCTGCTGGTTGGGGCAGAGCTGATACACATTCTCAGTAGCAATCTCATGTGGACAGTTTCTGGGAACACAATTAATGATTGAATGGTATTGGTATCATTTACAATGTGAAGATACCTTCAAATTATATGGATGGAAGGCGGGTTAGAAATCATATGGCTTGGGTGACTGGAGAGATGGCCTAGCAGTTAAGAGTGCCGACTGCTCTTGCAGAGGACCTGGGTTTGATCCCCAGCACCCACATGGTGGCTGAGAATTGTCTTTAACTCCAGTTCCAGGGGGATCCTACACCCTCTTCTGACCTCTGTGGCATTGCACGACACGGGTGCACAAACCTACATGCAGACAGCACATTCATACACATAAAAAATAAATAAAAAGGGGCTGGAGCGATGGCCTAGCGGTTAAGAGCGCCGACCGCTCTTGCAGAGGACCCGGGTTCGATCCCCAGCACCCACATGGCGGCCGAGAGCCGTCTGAAACTCCAATTCCAGGAGAACTCCAGTTCCAGGGGAGTCCGACGCCCTCTTCTGACCTCCGCGGCGTTGCACGTCACGGGTGCACAGACTTGCATGCAGACAATACATTCATACACATACGGAAATAAATAAAATTAAAAAGAAAAAAATAAATAAAAGAAACCATATGGCTAGTACAAAAAAGAGGAGTCTGAAAGGAACTTACGAAGTGGTTGGTTCTAGAATGCTTGCAGGACAGGGACTACGGAGCCCTCACTGTGTCCAATAGTTTGCATGACACTTGGTACATGATACACCATTAGACGTACGTTTTTTGTTTTAACTCTTTTATCCATTCATTTATCAACTCATTGTTGGGAGAGGATGGTGTTCAGATTGCAATGCCCTTAAGGGCTTTTACAACAAAGGACGATGTCTCTTTTATTCCCCCAGTGCCTTGCAGAAGGCCTGTAATTATATAATTGGTCCTCGAGAAAGCCTAGTGAATAAGTGATGGATTTGAAACATGAGGTATATGGGGTTTAGAACCTGGTAGCCCCGTGCTTAAACTACAGCGTGGGCACCAGTAACTATCATCCTGTAAATAAGGGGCTAGATCAACCAGGTTCATAGTTTGGGATTGGACATGCTCAGTGTGTTGTAGGTACTATTTGTCCAGCAAATAATGACCAGACCTGAACAACAGACAAAGAGCAGTATAGGAATTTCCTTGGGCAGCTGAAAGTCACCCATGCTTATGTGTGTCCTGCAGAACTGGCTGAGTATTCATTGTTCCTCCATCCAACAGCTACTCATTGCACTCCTACTGTGTGCCAGGCACTGTTCTAGGACCACTAGCAAGCCACTGAAGACTCCTAAAGAGCGTAGCATATTCAGACACTGTATTACTAACTACTTACATTATGGAGTCCCCTCTGATATGCGGTGTGAAGAATGACTTCCAGCCTGGACAGATGGAAAGAGAAGAGAAGCAGAGTGTATTGCAGCTGGCTTATGGGTAAGAAGGGGATAGAGTAGGGTGGAGGTGCACAAGCGAGCTGTGAAAGGATATGGTGGACACTTGTGGAAGGTGAACAAAGAGGATCGATGATGATTTGAGGATGCGGGTGAAGGGAAGATGTAAGCTTATATGCCACATAATGAAGTGAGGGGACCCAGGGAAGAATAAGAGGTCATGACAGGAGTTCAGACAGTTATGGTGTAGGTGTGATCCTTTGGAGGTGCCTGTTTGCTACCAACCTGGGGCTCAGTGGAGACAGCAGAGCCATAGGTATCTGTGCAAGAACTGGGACTTATAGCCATGGACCTGGATGCGATTCCTCATAGAGAGAGAAATACCTGGGCCTGAGCTCAAGGGCTCGGTGCTCAGGTAGGCACACATATTCACACACATGTGTACACACTGTGCAGAAGTGCATAGTGTTTGGCCTGGCATATACATACACACACACTGTGTGGAAGGGCACAGTGCTCAGTCTGGCATACACACTAATATGCCCACATCCACATGCAGTACAAGGGCTCAGTGCTCAGCTAGGCACACACACAGACATGCACGTACTGTGTAGAAGAGCATGGTGCTCTACCTGGTATACACACTCATGCACACACAGTGTGCAAGGGCATAGTACTTGGCCTGGCACACATAGACACAGACACACACACAGATACACACACACACACACACACACACCACATACACAGTGTGGAAAGATACCATGCTCAGCCTGGTATACACTTTCATACACATAGTGTGGAAGTACACAGTGCTCTGCCTGGCATGCACATTCACACATATAACACACACACACATATGTAGTATGCAAAGGCACAGTGCTTGGCCTGGCATACACTTACACACATGCACACATGTTGTAGCAGGGCATAGTGTTTGGCTTGGTACAGGCCAGGTGCATCTTTGTTTTCATTAAGCAGAAAGTGAGAGTCTTGCAGGTGGAGGTCAGCCACCTCTGGGAAAAGTGCCAAACTCTTACCAGGACACCAGCTGCCTCTAGGCCTGTGGCATAGGGAGAGGGGCTGGAAAGGTCGAGAGACAGGAAGCTCGGAAAAGGAGAAGGAAGAGAGTTTGGCAGGCAGAGAAAGCAGAAACGGGGCGAGAGGGAGAAAACGACCCAGGAGGCCAGCAGTGGCAGAGCAAGGGGTCAGCAGCCCGCGCCACAGCACCGGGACCCCTGAGCCCTTAGCTGCTGGCCCTGGGTGGCTGTGCCCTTAACTAAGCAGCGAGGAAAACCACAAGCCACAGCAACCAGTGCAGGTGTGACATAGCTGCTGCTGCGCCTCTGGCTTGTGAAAAAGGACGTGCCAGGAACTCGGTCCAGGCTATAATTAGCATCCACTGTAGCCTAGAAAGCTGCCTGCCCTTGAGACAGGCTCAGAGGCTGCATAGTGGGCTTGGTACAGAGCCAGGGAAACCCCAGCTGGGGGCTGGGCAGTGGCGTTCTGCTTGGCACCGGGAGAGCAGCGCAGCCCTGCAGGCTGGTCACCACGGCACCGCTCTGCAGGCTGGTCACCCCGGCACCGCCCTGGAGCCAGCCAGGCGAATGTGAGGAGTGGCGTCCAGAATTCCATGATGATCACTTATCTGTCTGGGCAAATGTCCTTCATGGCTAGCTCTCCAGCTCCTTGGCAGCCCTGGAATGGGAGTGGCACTGCCTTGGCAGCCAGGAAGCCTGGCCTTGGCAGTGCCCTTTGCGCAGGGCTTTCCCAAGGACTCTTCTTGGAGAGTCTTTAAAGCCTGGGCACCGTCTTGCTGTCTCCTGAGACTGGCCCGTCTTTTATTTAATGCTCATCTTCCACTTGGCGATGTTTTATTTTATCTTTACAGTGATGTGAGGAAAATATTCTCAGAGCTGCTTCGTGTGTGTGTGTGTGTGTGTGTGTGTGTCAGAGAGATAGAGAAAGAGAGAGACAGACAGCAGACAGGGACAGAGATAGGAGAGACAGAAAGAAACAGAGATAGGGAGAGACAGAGACAGATACAGAGAGACAGAGAAATAGGCAGAGAGTGAGACAGAGATAAGGAAACACACACACACACAGAATTTGGCATCTTAAAGAAACAAAAGGTAGAGTGGACATACATTTAATTGAATACCTAAATTCTGCACTGTAGTATGACCACAAACACAGTCTCCTGTAGCTCCTGCAGGCCCCCAGAACCCTTACACCTTAATGTTCCTGATAGGTGCTCAGTTCTCTCCACAGAGGCTGTGCTTGAAGGCAGCCATTTCTAACCCCCTGGAAGTTTTTTCTCATCTGATACCAAATCGAAATCCTGAGCACAGCTAGGTGAAGCTGTGCCTCTTCAAGTCTAACCTTTGCTTTCTCCCTGGACATCCCAGAGTTAGCTAACTCCCTACTCCAAACAAGAGCCCTTCTTTATATTTATGAAATAGATGATACTTCTGTCTCTTCTTTCTTCGCAGGTAGGCAGGCTTACTTACTTTGACCATTCAACAACTTACCACATATCTCGGTCTTTGCTGGCCCAGTCTTCTACCGTGCTAGGTGCTGTGATGTACAGTTAATAAAATGTAGCCCTGGAAACCAGAGGAAACACATATTTTTGTGTAAGGAGGTACTAGTGTGAAAACATGACAGATAATTAGGGTATAACCTGCGAGGTATAGTACATCTAATTTCTAGTGACTGTTGAGGTCTTACCGAGTTGTAGTGCTGAGTGTGCTGTGTACGTATCTCAGTTAGAATTCACAGCAACCCTGGTGACATGGGCGGCGGCATTGGTTTGTAGATGGTCTAGTGTGACCTCTCCTGCTTCACAAGGCAGTTTAAGGTGCTGCCAATCAAGTTGGTTCTGGATTTCAAACCAATAAGACAAGCATAAAATTTTAGACTCAAGTTCATGAACCAAGAACAAAGATTCAAATGCAGATCATCTGCCAATAGAGTCCACCTCTTTTTACTCTACTGTCTTGTTTTCTGAGAGGATATGAGACCCCTGAGGGGGTGGGATGTAGGAATGTCCTCAGCCTGCCTGCAGGAAGCCCTGTGCGAGGGCCTGACCCAGTTCTGAGCTTGCTGTGATCTTTCCACAGGCAGTTCAGTTTCCCATTCCCGACTCTGTGGTTCTCACAGCTTTCAGCTTGCCTCCATTCTTCCAGGAATCACTCTCCTGAGTTCTCCTGGGAGCCACTTGGAAAGCAGCTGTCATTATGGGGAGGTGGATGGAGCTTTTCCCCTCTACATGGCAGCCTCACTCAGACTATGAGGGGTACAGGAAACCCCAACAGCTGCTCCTTCATACACCCCCAGCCAAATGGAGGTCAGCATACTGTCCTCAGAGAACTGTGGGTTCTGCTGGGGCTCTGCATGCAAAGAAGCCATACAATCTCTCTTGGCTCACAGTGGCTTTCTGATTGTGAACCAGTGGTGAGTGTGTGTATGTGTGTGTGTGTGTGTGTGCTCATTATCTGATTTTGCATGGTAATGTGGACTCTACTGAGTTTGCTCTGCAGAAATAGTTGACGTTATCATCATCATGATTTTTTTTTATTTAATTTTATTTATTTATGTGTATGAATGTACTGTCTGCATGCAGGTCTGTGCACCCGTGTCGTGCAATGCCGCGGAGGTCAGAAGAGGGTCTCGGATTCCCCTGGAATTGGAGTTTCAGATGGTTTTCGGCCACCATGTGGGTGCTGGGGATCGAACCCGGGTCCTCTGTAAGAGCGGTCAGTGCTCTTAACCGCTAGGCCATCTCTCCAGTCCCATCATCATGATTTTTAACATCAACTGAATCCCATCATGAGGATTGAGAATGGTCAGAGAACCTAACTGGGATTAGGCTTTTTGCCTAAAAATGTAAGTTAAGGGGGCTGGAGAGATGGCCTAGTGGTTAGGAGCGCCGACCACTCTTACAGAGGACCCGGGTTCGATCCCCAGCACCCACATGGCAGCCGAGAGCCGTCTGAAACTCCGATTCCAGGAGAACTCCAGCTCCAGGGGAATCCGAGACCCTCTTCTGACCTCCGTGGCGTTGCATGACACGGGTGCACAGACCTGCATGCAGACAGTACATTGATACACATACAGAAATAAATAAAAAAAAAATGTAAGTTAAAAAGTAATTCCTCATCAATGAGAGGCCACTAAGACGACGGTGCCACTGGTGGTTGCTGGCATAAGAAAATGTAATTTGTTTATTTCTCTTTCTGGGGTGGGTAAGAATATTAACCATTTTATTTTTCCATCCTGATTTGGATATATCACTTTGAATAAAAAAAACCATAACAGTAATAAGAATATTATACAGAATCTGGGCCTCTTAGGCAACATTTTTGCAGTGGTCTCAAAACTCTGGAGAGGCCCAAATTCATTACAATTGATTCCACATCAGCATAGGTGGGGGTGACTGGGATTCTGTAATGGTCTTAGGGAAACCCAGAGTGAGGAAGACAGCAATTTTTCCACTGATTCTTGTGGTTCACCTGCTTCCTACTAGGCCAGTTCCTGTTTCCCAGTGTCCTAGTTACACCATTGCAGCTGTTTCTGTGTCCCTGTGTGCTGCATCTCAGCTGTGTCAACTGTTCACCTGGCACCAGCACCAACTATAGAGAAAACTCCAGAATTAGCAGTTTCATCCCTGGACCCCTTTCTGGAATTCATTACACCTGTCTTCCCTACTGGGGGGCACCCAGGGTTAACCCCTGCTGCCAGCCTCCCGGGCTCCCAGGGACTGACCTTTTCTGCACTCCTTCAGCCTTATAGTCCACTCTATTTTCTCATCAGGTCACAGGCTCGTCTTGCTCCTGCTGCTGCAGAACTTGGATTCTTTCCCTCACAGCGGCAAATTCCTTCTTCTCCCTGGATCCATTGCACTCCCACTCAGGTGAAGTCTTTCCTGGGGTGACCTTCCCTGTTCTCACCTCCTGAGGGTACCGCTGGAACTGATGCTGTTATGGCTAGCTATGTCCCTGCAAAATGTGTATATCCCTGGATTAGTCAGAGGCAATAGATGTATGTGCACGCATATAAAAGGGGATTATTAGGAGAACTGCCTCACATGCTTACAGAAGCTGAGGAGTCCCACAGTCTGCCATCTGCAAGCCAGGGTACTGGAGATCCGATAGTGAAATCCAGTCTGACTCTGAAGGCTGAGAACCAGGAGACTCCTGACGAAAGGTAAGAGAAGAGAGGTAGCCCATCTCAAAAGAGAAAGAGCTCACCTTTCCTCTGCTTTTCTGTTCTTGGGATTTTCTCTAAGATCTATAACCTCTCCAGTCATGTGTATTTGGCTCTGTTTACACTATCAACACATGAGTTTCCTACTATTGAGTGGGCTTTAAGTCTAATTAGGTAGCTTTAAGTCTAATTACCCAGCCTCTTGTCAACACAGGTGAGGGTAGATCTTCTTTACTTGGTCCACCGAGCCAAATGCTAACCCATCTGGAAGCCTCCAAAAACACACCCAGAGTGAACGTTTCATCAGCTACTTGGGCAGCCTTAACCTCATATATTTAATTACCATAACTTCTAAAACGCTTGTACCTCAGAATGTGCCCATATTTGGAGACAGACCCATGTATCAGTTTCCTTACAGTAACAAACAGTCCTCAAATCCCAGTAGCTAACAGTCTCAGTGAATTCCAGTCCATGCCACCTTCCTCATAAGTTCCTATGGCTTGCTCTTTAGATTCCTCCCTCAGCCACCACCAAGGGATAGGAGCAGTGACTTCTGGGACATGGCTGCTCCTATAGCAATGTTCAGGAAAGCACAAAGGGGAGACACACGAAGGCTCTCAAAGCTTCTTCCAGATCAGCACATGTCCTCACCACTCTCAAAGCACTGGTTAACCAGTTACAGAGCCAAGGTGAACGTGAGTAGGTTCACTTCTCTCATGAGTAAGTAGGGGTCCCTCACTCTGGAAGTCAGGGACTTTTAGAACATAAGTCAGGAGACAGAAGAAAGGACATTTGTTCCCATGCAAGGAAGTGGACAGAGAATAATGGGGACCTTTGTTCTACCATGTAATTAATTGCTCTGTTAAGGTTGTGACAGCAAGCACCACATTCTGGATGCCTTAACCAATAGCCCTTTATTTCTTCATAATTCTGGAGTTCACGAACAAGGTGCCAGTCGAGTTGTTTTCTACGGAAGCCTCTCTCCTTAGCTTGCACATGGCCCTCTGGCTGGATCTCATATGGTCTTCTCAGTGTGCACACGTGCTTTGAGTTTCTTGCATCTCTTTTTTTGTATTCAATTTCCTCTTCCTAGAAAGACATTAGTCAAACCAAGGTAGGTTCCAACCTAAGGAGCCTCGTTTTAATCTGATCACCTGGAGATGTCCGAGTTGCAAAATTGTGTCATCGGATTTGTGGATATTTGCTATTGGAGCAGTAGGAAGCTGACACAGGCTTGAATGAAGTGGACGTGTCCACATACTGACCACCCTCCGAGGCTTTGGCTTAGGTCTGCTGATGGGCAATCACATGGCTCCATGTTACCTTCTACTATTTTCAGCTTCCAGTGTTCTGAAAATTTCAAGGGTCTTGCTTTGTTATGAGGCATCTTATAAGGCATTTTGCACAAGATATGGTGATCTTTTCTAAAGCAGACTGTAAAACCATCACAGGCATACACAGTCACGGGGAAGTCTCACTAGTCAGATATCTGCCCTTAACTCCCCACAAGCCCTTAAGGTCCGTCTCAAAGCCAATGTTGTTTCTAAGAATGAGACGAGGTAAGGGAGGGACTGGTGGAGTGATTTGATTCTGACCACGAGAGGGGAGCTGCTTAGTGATATCATATGTCATCTGCGGGTAGGTGCTTGTCATTGTGCAATCAGACTGCTGAGGAACAGACACAAAGCCCTAATGAGTATAAAAAAAAACAGAGGGAATCATATGAGTTAAAAAACCTACTGAAACATTACACATATAGTATCTCTACATAAGCCCATGTGTACAACTGAAGGCAACATATCAAGAAACAGTGCCAGACAGGAGAAACCTTCGAGTTTTTGGTCAGCACAGTCCAAGAGACTCCTGATATTACACAGGCTATTGCCACAGCCTTTGATTGCCTCCCAGAACTTGAAAATAAGACCCTATTGGTGAAGACAGGACAAGCATCAGAGACAGGATTTGGAGCAATGGAGCTGGAACCGACCTGGAAGCCACCTCCCCTGAAGTCTAGCTCCCCTAGTTTGGAGAGCACTAAGGAAACTGCTAAAGAAGAACATCAATTGGTGGTCCAGCCCCAGGTTTAAGACCTAATAAACACATCAACAACCAGCTCAGTGAATGACAGTGGTGCAGTAGTGGCACTTTTATCTTGGGGGTAATCACCAGCTACCTAATTAGACTTAAAGCCCACTCAATGGTAGGAAACTCATGTATGGTAGTGTAAAGAGAGCCAAATACACATGACTGGAGAGGTCATAGATCTTAGAGAAAACCCCAAGACTGTCACATCCCTAGACAAATTTAGTTTCTTACTATGTGTACAATATGGATCCTAATATTTACAGACAAGTATCCCAGCCATGACTCATCAAAAACGCTTCTTTTGCAAGAGATGGAGATTATTACAGAGTTCATCTGATTAAACACATTGTCTGTGAATTGCCCAAGCCTAAGAGGCACATCTATAATGCAATCTCTACATCTAAGGCTCATGGAACATGCGACAAGGGGTAAAGGGAACACTAGCGCATCTCTCAGTTCTCATTAATGAAGCTCCCTTATGCAAGAGGGCCAGGAAAACAAAAGGTCACAAAAAATGTAGAACAAATCTGCAGAGTGTGGGTCCATGGACAGGACTCCTATATTAAATTCCACCCACCTAGGGCTCAGAGATCATTGCAGAAAAAGGGGTGGAGAGATTGTAAGAGTCAGGGAGGGGGTGAAGGACCATATAGAAACAGAGTCCTACAGGCCCCTGGGACCCTGCTTATATGAACTTCAGCAATGGTGTCAGCATGCACAAGACCCATGTGTGACCATATGGAAACAGAGTCCTACAGGCCCCTGGGACCCTGCTTATATGAACTTCAGCAATGGTGTCAGCATGCACAAGACCCATGTGTGACCATATGGAAACAGAGTCCTACAGGCCCCTGGGACCCTGCTTATATGAACTCAGCAATGGTGTCAGCATGCACAAGACCCATGTGTGACCATATGGAAACAGAGTCCTACAGGCTCCTGGGACCCTGCTTATATGAACTCAGCAATGGTGTCAGCATACACAAGACCCATGTGTGACCATATGGAAACAGAGTCCTACAGGCTCCTGGGACCCTGCTCTTATGAACCTACAGCAATGGTGTCAGCACACACAAGATCCATGTAAACTCAAGCAGACAGAGGCCCAGCACAGAACAGTGGAAATGGGCAGCAGGCCCTAATCTTAGTTGAAGAACTATTGGCAGCTGATTTCCTCTGGGTGAGGAAGAGCTGATTGTCTTAGGGGAGGGACTCTGGATGGACTCCAATAGATGAACTTGTACTAAGGGACATTTGGGGATATTAGCTTGAAATGATGAGGCTTGATGTAGATGACAGAAAGTATAAATTGAAGGTGGGATGCTATGGGAGGGGCCGATGGGGAAGGGGGTATTGAGATGACTGGGATGTTCTGTGTGAATATACAGAAAAAAATCAATAAAATATTAAAAAATAAAATGCACACTTGAAGAAGGAGAAAGAAAGAAACGTGGCAGGGAAGGTAAAGCTTTTGAAAAAGTGCTGAAAACAAGAAAAAGGGCACCCACGGCCTCAGCCTCTGTGGAGCCTGGGGAAGAATCAAGAATGACCAGGGACCTTGTCACATCCAGTGTTGACTTGTTAGAGAGAACCGTGGTCAGACTGTAAAGATTAAACAGATACTTAAAAGAGAAATGAAGTCCGAGCAATGAGGGAAGTAAGGAGCCCCTGGAGGCTTGCACTTATATTCAAATCTCCAGGTACAGACAGAGTGTGCTTTAATGCTGTGGTTCCCACAGCAGGGGCATAAGAACTCACTGCAAAATTCAGAGATTTGGCACTTCGGTACCTGTCTTATTTCTACTGAATCAGGTACTCAGGACCGAGATGATTCTGTTACAAGATCTAGTTCAGGGATCTGGGCTGTGTGGATGGGCTTCTGGGGTTGGTAAGCCCTTTGGAGTTAGGCACAAATTTTTTGTTAGTGTGTGTGTGTGTGTGTGTGTGTGTGTGTGGTGTGTTGAGAGGAAAATAATCCATGCCTTTTATTTAATTAAAATTATTATAATTTTATTTAATTCTGAGGATCTGAGGACTCTTCCCCCTTCCCCACAGCAAGTTCAGTTATTTTTTTCTTTTAATTTAAAAATATTTGGTTTATTATTTTATGAGTATGAGTGCATTCCCTGTATGTATGTAAGTGCACTCCAGTTGTACAATGTTGTGGAGGTCAGAAGAGGGTGCTGGATTCCCCTGGAGCTGGAATCCCACACAGTTATTAGCCACCATATGAATGCTGAGAATTAAACCTGGACCCCCCCCCCCTGCAAGAGCAGCCAGTGCTCTTAAACACTGAGCCATCTCTCTAGCCAGGATTTATTCTTCTAGAATGCGGAAAGAATTTATTGATGTCAAATTGCTGATAGTTCTTAGAGAAATCACAGAGATACATAGCCTGATAAATAAAACCTTCCTAATTTTTTGTTTTTGATCTTTTTGAGCCAGGGTCTTCTTGTAGCACCGAAAATCTTCCAAGTTTTTAAAAAAACTGGATGGCTCTGAAAGGTATGATTTGTTTAACTTGGCATTGATCTCTGGCAAAAATATAGAATGCTTCATTAAGTGGTTGGAGTATAAACACTCCACAAGGAAAGTGATAGGCATAATGAGCCAGTAGTGGCTGACTAGCTTTCAAAGGCACTGGTGTGACTTTGCATTGTTTTACTGTTGCTACTGAATAAAATTCAAAAACTATGTTTCAAGGGGAAAGCAAAGATTGGGGCAGGAATGGTGGTGCCGGTCTCTAAGCCCAGCTCTTCAGGAGGCTGAGGCAGGAGGGCTGGGAATTTGAGACCAGACTGGGCTACTATCTCAAAAAACTCCAAACTGACAAACCTAAGAGAACACAAAGATAACTCATCTACTGTGAGATAAGTGAGCTCCTCACTCCAACCATCCAGACAGCCCTTCCCTAAGGTGTCTTAAATGTCCTTGAAGAGAAAATTTACACATAAAAGGATTATTTCCCCTCTGAACAGGTTTACTCTTCCACATTCTGTCCTTTAAAATAAAATCAATTGTGTATCTTGGAGACCTTTCCATGTTAATATTCCTAGAATAGTCTCATTTTTTAAATGACTATATAGACTTTCATATCTTTTACTATTCCACAAACATTTCAAAAACATTGATATTATTTTTTGTTTTTCTATTATTAGCAATAATGAATGTTGCACACATATTTTCTATATTTTTATAAGTATGTTCATAAGCTAAATTGTAATAAGTAAAGTTAATCAAAATGTATGTGTATTTTGATGTTGCCAAAGTGCCCTTTAGTATGGCTGTCTCTGTTATACCCACCGAACAAGAAATTAGATTCCGTGTTTTCTACATCATAGTTATCATTAAGATTCAGATTTCTGGAGCTGGAGAGATGGCTCAGCAGTTAAGAGCACCGACTGGTCTTGTAGAGGACCCGGGTTCGATTCCCAGCACCCACATGGTGGCTAAGAACCATCTTTAACTCCAGTTCCAGGGGAATCTGACGCCCTCTTCTGACCTCTGCAGCATTGCATGACACGGGTGCACCAACCTACATGCAGACAGTACATTCATACACATAAAAATAATAAATAATAAAAAATTAAAAAGAAAACACTTAAAATTCAGATTTCTAAAAATAATTCTTGCCAGTTGAATGAAGGGAACTCATAATCTTATTTTTGTTTTCCATTTAGTCATTAACAAGGTGAAGTGTCATCTCAAAAGTTCATCATCAATATTTTTCTTTTCTGAAACTTCACATCCTTCATTTTATGGTTCTTAACTTTTGTTATTGATTTGGAAGTTGTTTATTAATGAGATTGTCCTTTGTTCATCATCTGTTGCAAATATTATTACAGTTTGTGATTTGCCCTCTTAATACTGAGTTTGAGTTTTTGTTTTGTTATGCTGACTTTAAAAATGTTTAGTGAAATTTATTGTCCTTTTCTATTTTTTTTTTTTTTTTGAGACAGTGTCTCCCTTGTAGTCCCAGCTATCTTGGAATTCACTTTGTACACCAGGCTGGCCTTGAACTCATAGAGATCTGCCTGTCTCTGCCTCCCAAGTGCTAGGATCAAAGGTGTGCACCACCAAGCCCCTCCTAGACTTTTTAAGTATATTATTTTGTCATTTGCAAAAGATACTTTTTATTCTTTTACACTTTTAGTTTTTATATTTTTTATTTATATTTTTTATGTATGAGTGTATTGCCTATGTGTGTGTATCTGTGTTGTCCAGTGCCCATGGAGCTCAAAAGAGGGCATCAAATTCCCCTGGAACTGGAGTTAGCTGCCATGTAGGTTCTGGGAATTGAACCCAGGTCCTATGCAAGAGCAGTCAGTGCTCTTAAGCACTGAGCTATCTCTCCGGCCCCCCTTTTTATTTCTTCAAATATATTCTTTATGCTTCTGAACCAATTTATGTTGCCTTGGGACTATTTGCTTAAAGTTTGGCTGAATTCACCTGTGAAATCACTTAGTCTTTAGTTCTTTTATTACCCCTTAATAACTTTTTATTTCCTCTTTGGAAATTTGTTTCTTAAATCTCTCTTCTCTTTCCCCCTAAAAATATTCACTTTCTCCTAAGTTTTCACATTTATTTGCACCAATGTAATACTTCAGGAATTTTAAGTCAATTTTATCAAGAATATATCTCTGTTGTCATTTTTAATTTGCATAGATATGCTTTTCCAAAATACTGTGTTTTCATGATTACATTAGCTATTATTTGTCTACCTTATTTATTGTTTTAAAAACAAAATTTTTTAAAATCTAGAAAGTAAACCAAGNTACTGGTCTTGTAGAGGACCCGGGTTCGATTCCCAGACCCACATGGTGGCTTAAGAAACCATCTTTAACTCCAGTTCCAGGGGAATCTGACGCCCTCTTCTGACCTCTGCAGCATTGCATGGCCTGGGTGCACCACCTATCATGCACGACAGTACATTCATACACATAAAATAATAAATAATAAAAAATTAAAAAAAACACTTAAAAATTCAGATTTCTAAAAATAATTCTTGCCAGTTGAATGAAGGGAACTCATAATCTTATTTTGTTTTCCATTTAGTTCATTAACAAGGTGAGTGTCATCTCAAAAGTTCATATCAATATCAATATTTCTTTTCTGAAACTTCACATCCTTCATTTTATGGTTCTTAACTTTGTTATTGATTTGGAAGTTGTTTATTAATGAGATTGTCCTTTGTTCATCATCTGTTGCAAATATTATTCAGTTTGTGATTTGCCCTCTTAATACTGATGTTTGAGTTTTTGTTTTGTTATGTGACTTTAAATGTTTAGTGAAATTTATTGTCCTTTTCTATTTTTTTTTTTTTTTTTGAGACAGTGTCTCCCTGTAGTTCCCGGCTGTCCTGGAACTCACTCTGTAGACCAGGCTGGCCTTGAACTCACAAAGATCCGCCTGCCTCTGCCTCCCAAGTGCTAGGATTAAAGGCGTGTGCCACCACGCCCTGCTGTCCTTTTCTTTTGTGGTTTCTGGGTTAGGTGGTTTTTCTACTTTGTTCGATTTGGGAAATGCACACAATTTTCAGGGGACCTTATCCATGTGTTTGTAAAACATCCTTGTGGACAGAATGGAAAAATAAACTGGGTGATGCTGCACATCAAGGCTCTTCCACCATTTGTTCGGTGAGTTTGCAGGGAGTCTGCTGATGGATGGATCCTCCTGGCCTGCATTTTCTAGGCTTTGACCAGGAGATGTTCAGATCTTGATGATAGAGTCAAGATTTAGATCAAAATCAGTCACTGAATTTAAGAGATTATATATATATAATATTATATATATATTATATACACGCACACACACCATACACACATTTATTAAGGTCCAGCTTTACAAAGATAAACTGGAGAGATGAGACTATATTAGAATTTTTGTATTTACTTTTATTTTATGTATACAAAATTTTGCTTGCATGTGTGTTGTGTACCACATGCATGCAATGCCCGTGGAGGCCAGAAGAGGGCATCTGATCCCCTGGAACTGGAGTTAGAGATGGTTGTTAGCCACCATGTGGGTGCTGGGAACTGAACCCAGGTCCTCTGCAAGAAGAGCCAGTGCTCTTAATCACTGAGAAATTTCTTCAGCCTCTGGGATACAGATATTAATGTAAATAATAAATGTAACATACTGAAAGTTCCTGGGGTCCAGTTCATTGCATGATGACTAGGATCAGGTGTACCAATAAAGCAGGGTGTCCTTAGCTAGGCTACTTTCTGAGAAACTCTACAGAATATTTTATTTTGAAATAATTCTAGCCTTGTAGCAATTTGCCAAAAAAAAGTACAGAGTCTGTGTACCTTTTTACCTAGATTTCTTCAATAGTGACACTTACATAACTACAATGCAATGTTAAGCTAGAAAAGGCCATTACTCTGAGCTCTATAACCTTATTGATTTTTTAATGCTTGAGAAGTTCATACATGCAGATAATGTGTTTGATTAAATTCACCCCCCCCACTGCCTTCTCTCAGTTCCTCTGTACCCCCACGATCTTCCCCCTCCCAAATTCACATGCTCTTTAAAAAAAATTACTTACTATCCTTTCTGGGATACAAATGGAAAACTCTGTGTTCCAATCTATTGATAAATTTTCAATTTTTCTGACTTGAAAAAACATGGGAGGAGAATTTTATTTTCCCACAGGTAAAAATCACCAATCTAAATGCCTGAAAAACATACAAACTTAGGCTATGTAGGATAACTGGGGAACCAGCAGAGAGGTAGACCCACTGAACATAGGAATGAGGAGAACCTCGACTGCCTGAGTCACGGCCACTGAGCATCTCTCTGAATAATATTGGGGTTACTGTTTATAATGGGCCCTAATGAAGTTTACCTTCCAGATACTGGAAACCTTTCTACCTCTCCCCTTTATAGGAAAAAGAAAAACATGTGGTAATGTAAACCACTCCTAACTGTAAAACTAGAGCCAATTGTTACAGTGGTCATTTCCTATAAAACGGACTAACTACCCTTTATTAATTGACTGATAGGGCATAGGACTGTGAAGGATATTTCTCTATCTAGAGAAAATTCAATAGTAAAGTGTTTATAGTTGTGTAATTAAGCAAAATGTATTACTAAGGAAAGCTCTGACATCAGCAATGAGATTATTCTGCCTAGGAGTGTTGGCTAGGGGATTCAAACCCCCCCCCACCCCAAATTATAAAGGCTTTGCCTTTAACTGGGATATATGCAAGGAGAAAGGCAGTAAGTCCCTGTTGTCGAAGACCTGGTGTGAGCATGAAAATGTTATAGAGTCACTTGCTGTGTACAACTGGCCTCTGAAATGCCAGAGAGCGTTACCAAAGGCCCCACTAAAGCAATACAGCAAAATATTGGTCTCCCTGGATAAGCAAGACTCCTCCGTCAATATCAGCTACACCTCAACAGCCTGGAGTACTGTGCAACAGTGGCAGCCATAGTGTCTATTATATATCCCAAATCTATTTGGCTATTAGTCTCTTCCTATGGAGGAATAACCTCACAGGATGCCACAAGCTTATTGTCCTCTAGTGGTTAGGAGATGTTATAAGCCACAATAAGAAACTTGTCACCCTTTATAGAAACAACACAGTTTTGGATTAGCATACCATCCAAGCATCTGTGTCTATGCTCACAGCTTAGCTTGACATAATAATTGGTACTGCTTAAAATGCCTTATATCCAATAGCTTGTGTTTTGTTAGTATGATTAAAAAAGGTATCACTGGAAAAGCTGTCAACCTATGAAGGGAAACAACCTGAACAATGGAGTCCAAAATGACAACTCCAAAGAAATTAGACTGTTTTCTTCTCACCACTTGTGCCCCTTTCCCAAAGCCCAGGGAACAAAACTGCAGAAGAGGAGCACTGGTAGATGTAAGGGCTGCAGAGAGATAGTGGGTGAATCGTGAGACTACAGGAATATAGTCTGGGCACTCATCTGATCAACATGCCTGTGCATACAAGCTTCTCCAACTGGACTATGGGAACCTTGGGTTGTTCAAAATTTGGACATAGATACTTGCAAAATGCACCAATTACCTAATTGTATGACATACTGAGTAACATCAATGTTATCTGCAAACAACTGTGTCATTATATTGTAGAATCCCTTAAAAATAAAAAAAAATAATAAAATAAATTAAAAAAATTACTTACTGAGTTTTGACTTAGAGTTTGTGCTTTCACTCATCTGTGGGTGTGTATATAGTTTCACTCATCTGTGGGTGTGTGTATGTTTCTATGCACTCTATTGCACTGATGTATTCATGTATTGTTGACATTTACAAATTGATAAGTAAATGAAATAAGATCAGACACATGTAGAAAAATGTTCATCAATGAATTCTGGGTCAGAAAACCAGCCCACAGGGTTGGAGAGATGGCTCAGTGGTTAAAAGCAATGGCTAGCTTTTTTAGAGGACCCCAGCTCAATTTCCAGCACTTACATGGAGGCTAACAACCGTTGCTAACTCCAGTTCCAGGGGAGCCCAATGCCCTCTTCTGACCTCTTTGGGCATTGCATGACACAGGTGCACTTACACACATACAGGCAATATAGTCATAGACATAAAATAAACAAAATAATTTTAAAAAATTAAAAAAAAGAGAAACCAGCCTAAGCCTGGGTAAAGGTGTCGGCGTGCACAGAGTTCTTGCTTGCCTCCAGCATTCTAAGCACCACACCATGGCAGAGCCAGTGCTAAGTTGCAGCTGTGTATTTACAAACTGGCGGTGCTGGAAGGCAATGACCCATCTATAGTGCCCACCGACTATGAGGAGAGATGAATGATAGAGGATAGTATTTGTTTGTTTGTTTTTGAGACGGTTGTTCCCCTGTAACCCCAGCAGCCCTGGAATTTGCTTTGTAGAACAAAGTGGCCTTGATCTCACAGAGATCCATCTGCCTCTGCCTCCTAAATTCTGGGATTACTGGTGTGTGACACCACACCCCGCCGATAGTAAAAAATGCTATGGCTACTCAGTTCCGGATATTGTTCCATGTTTCTACTGTCACTTGAATAGAACCAGGTCATCTTCTGGTGAGTGTGCATGTGTCTTTCTGGTGAGTGTGCATGTGTCTTTCTGTGATGTATTTCTTATATTAGCCTCTGAAGAAATAAATAGGATAATGAGAATTGGCTGCCGTTGTTCTCCCAGACCTGGTGTTAGCAAAGCCCATTTAAGAGAGGGCACTTCCCGGGGCTGGAGAGATAGCCTAGCGGTTAAGAGCACCGACTGCTCTTGCAGAGGACCGGGGTTCGATCCCCAGCACCCACATGATGGCTAAGAACCATCTGTAACTCCAATTCCAGGAGAACTCCAGTTCCAGGGGAATCCGAGACCCTCTTCTGACCTCTGCGGCATTGCATGACACGGGTGCACAAACCTACATGCAGACAGTACATTCATACACATACAAGAATAAATAAAATTAAAAAAAAGAGAGAGGGCACTTCCCCTCTGGCGCCCTAAAGGGAACATCTGAGCTGAACTCATCTTGGGGGAAAGAAAAGCTGCCAGGTGTATCAGTCTGAATTTCTTTCAAGTGAGTGTAATGTAACTATCCAGACAGAGGCCACAAACTGGAATCTTATTTTTCACAAAAAAGGCAGTTGAGCAGTGTGTGCCAGCTTTAGCTTGGTAGTTCTGTGATATCAAGGCTTGTGTCTCTTTAGTCTCCCTTCTCAGCCTTTTTTACATGATCACAGAGCAGAAGCTGCAGATCCATTTACCATGTTCTTGTTTAAGGAAGAGAAAGACAGGAAAGGGAAAGGGTGAGGAACAGAGTTTAACTTCTGTTAGGAAATGAAAATGTCTTTCCAGTCAGATTCCCACTCATGTCTCATTGACTAGAATTTTCCCTCCACACTTAATCTATCTGTGAGGATGGACCATGGACCTTAAAGGTGGAACTTGACCTTTATTTATATGTTTGGGATTAGGAGAAAAGTGGTAGAGAGACAAGGACTTTGATAACTTCCTTGGACTGAAGTGAGTTGCAGTATGGAACATGAAGCCAGTCAGAAAAATGTTCTTTGTGGTTTTCTTGCAACCAGTCTCTGGAAAAATCCAATCTGTGAGTAATTTCTTAGTCTTTTTCTTTTCTTGTTATAAACACAGTGAGGTGACGTTCTGGATTGTTGCCTTCTGGAGTTAAGGTTTCAGAAGATCATCCATCTGTGTTGAATGTTGTCTTTCCATAATTGAGACCAGAGCTTGACTCCTATGTCCACAAAGCTGCTAAATTAAATTAAAGATTTCATGGAAAGCATAATAAAAGCTCAAATTTTATTATTATGCTATTTACTTAATATGTATAAGCATGCAGATCTTTTAAGCGATAATATAAAACAGGCATTCCTAGGCTTCAAACGTTGGATTTAGGAAAATGTGTTTAATAACAACTCTGATAGTTTAAGAAGACTTCGAGCATCCAGCCACAGAGCTTTGAGTTTTCCCCTGTTCATACAAGAAAGCCAAGGAGCAGGAGAGGTAGGGAGGTTATCCAGTGTTCTCTAATGATTGGAAGTTCATCTTGCTTGATCTGACTTCCCTGGGGCTCAATCTTCTTTAGGAGGGGGCTCAAAGTGATTGATGAGGCCCATTAAGAAATAAAATATGTCAGGTCTTCAGCATCAGGGCCTTATCACCCCTCTTCTTGCAGGTATCCCAGTTTAGAGGCAAGGAGCCTTTACCTTTTGTGGGGCCTTAGGTCCCCTGGCCAACATCTCCCTGGTAGAATAATCCATTCTGAAGACCTGACGTTAACATGGGAAAGATGTATTGAGACCACACATGCAAGTGTACAGATGGCCTCTGGAACACCAGAGAGTGTTACCAAAGGCCACTAAACCAATAAAGCAAATACGGGTCTCCTTGAGTCAAGCAAGACTCCACTGTCAGCATCAGCTACACCTCACCTGCCTGGAAATACTGTGCAGCAGAGTCAGCCATATGCCTGTTTATCCCAAATCTAATTGGCTATTGGCTCTCTCCTTGGAGGAATAACCCATGGGTGATGCCACAAGCTTACATCCTCTACAGGTTAGGAGATCTCATAAGCCACAGTAAGACCCTGTCCTACTAAAGGAAAAAATGTAATAATGGATCAACATATCATCTAAACATATGTGTCTATACCAAAGTAAACCTACCATTATAACTATTAATGCTGTTTATAATACCTATATATCTAATTGCTTGTGCTTCATTAGTAGGATCGAAGGTTATTCCTGGACAAACTGTCAGCCCATGAAAGGAACAGCCCAGAATTGCCAGAGTCCAAGACAACAGCTCCAGAGAGAGTGGACTGATCTGCTTCTCATCCACCTGTGCCCTTTTCTAAGCCCAGGGAATAATCTGGAAGGAGGGGGCATGGTAGAATGTAAGGGCTGCGATTGGGGTGAATGGTGAAACTCAGCAATGTAGTCTGGACCTCATTTGATCAACCTGATTGAACATACAACCCCTCACCACACGCTGGAAGGTGGGGCTGTGGGGGTTTTGGCACAACAGCCTGCAAATGGTTTTACATGAAGGATGCTTGTACTCATGGATTGTCACTTATAGCTAAAAAATGAAAAAAAAACTGAGAGAAATATGCAGGACAGTTATGGCAGAATGCATGATCTCGGTTGGGGTGGGGGGGGGAAGGGAAAGGGAAATATGCCTTAACTGAATTGGAAAATGATGTATGAAATGCACAAAGCATCAATAAAAAATGTTAAAAAAAAAGAAATACACAAAGCATCAATAAAAATAAAAATAAAATAAAAAAAGAAGTAAAATGTGGAGTAGCTGTCGTTTGGTGTTGCTGCACGGTCTTATGGCTTACGGGAGCTACATGGCTAGCTACTTGGTTCATAATCTAAAACATCATAGCAGTAAAGATCTTAGCTTGGGGGGATGCAGAGCATTGTCTGTCTGTCTGTCCATCTGTCTGTCTGTCGCTGCCTCCCAATGCAGAGGCTGCTGGCATTGGATATTTGTCCTTCTGAATGCCCACCTGGTCCCAGGCTGGTCCCCTGTGGATTTGACGCCCTTGTACTTCAGCCACCACTGTATATCTGACCACTGTTGCTGCAGAGATCCTGTCAGCATAGCGTACTCAGGGAGGAGAGAGCTGATCTTAACATCTTTCTAGAGTCTATTTGTTTTCAGGCACCCTGTGATGGTTAATATTGTCAACTCTGACAGGATCTAGAATCCTCTAGTAGACAAGCCTATGGGGGGTGTCTATGAAGGGTCATTTACATGATGCTAGCTGTTGTGGGAAGGCTCAATTTAACTGTAGGCAACATCCATCGTTCCATGGGCTGGAGTCCCAGACCAAACAAAGAAGATAAAATGAGCTGTGTGTTAACATTCATCTCTTCCTGGTTCCTGAGTACAGATACCTGTGAGAGGCTGCCTTCAGCTCCTGTTGCTGTGATTTCCCTGCTATAATGGATTGAACTCTTGAACCGAGTTTCAAAACAAGCCCTTCCCCCCTTAACTTGCCTTTATCAGAATATTTTGGGATAGCAACAAGAAAAGTAACTTGTATGCTTTCCTTCACCCCTCTAAGCAATTTAGCTATGTCTTTCATGACCATAAAAATGGATGTGGGGCTGGAGAGATGGCCTAGTGGTAAGAGCACCAACTGCTCTTGCAGAGGACTGGGGTTAGATCCCCAGCACCCACATGGCAGCTGAGAACTATCTTTAACTCCAGTTCCAGGGAAATCTACCACCCTCTCTCTTCTGACCTCCTCAGCATTGCACGACATGGGTGCAGAAGCCTACATGCAGATGGTACATCCTACACATAAAAAATAAATAAAATTAAAAAAATGGATGTATTCCTTTGCGGTAAATTATGCCAAGGCAATCATCCAAAAGAAGGAGATAGTTATAAACACATATTTTCGATGTAGTACTTCATAAGGCTTTTCCACACATATCTGAGTCGTTACAAAAACCTCTTTTGGGATAGTGGCTTTATCTTTCCTCCTTATTTTATAAATGAGGAAACTGACTTAGAGAGGTAATAGGATTTCTTTACTATTCCATACTTAGGGGGAGTGGTAGAGTTCAGGAAGAGGCAGGGAACTCAATCAAGAAGTACGGACTAGCAAAGTCCTTGAAAGTGTATGTGCTTTAAAAGAAGAAATGGGAAATCCAGGTTCAGACTCCAAATTCAGTGTCTCTATCACCAATCAATATCCTCCACTGGTAGAAATTTTTATTGTATGTGTGCTCCTGTATACGTGTGTGCCTGCGTGCATACGTGCATGTGTCTGTGGATATGCATACATGCAAAGGTGCATGTATAGTACAGATATTAACCTCAGATGTCACTCCTTGCTGTCCACCTTTTTTTTTTTGAATCAGGGTTTCACACATGGACTTGGGCTAGGAATTAGCCTAGGCTGAGAGTCCAGCAAGTCCCAGGGATCTGCCTATCTTTGCCTCCTCAGAACTGTGAGTTCAAGCATGTGCCACCACACCTGGCCTTCAGTGTGGATGCTGGTGATCCAACAGGTTCTCCTGCTTGTGCAGGAAAAAGTTTACCAACCTATCTCTCCAGCCCCTGGAGGACCTTTTTTGTTAACCCATGGTCTGCCAACTTAGTGATCATTGTGGAATTTTAAAACATACCGTAATTTTAAGGACATAAAAAGGGTGGAAGAGTGTTTATGGTATAACTTAAATGGTAAGACCAAAAGTTGTATCTATGATGTGATGTTGACCCACACATATATGGAAGAACAGAAAATTACAAGGGAGCATGAAAAATTTAGAGATGTGTTAAGGGGACTTGAAATAATGTTTTATCCTTTTCTTAATATAAATGTTGCTTCACTCTGTTCTATGTTGCTGATAACTGAACAGTACTGGCTGAGTGAGTTACTTTAAAAAAGATGTTTATTTTTGCTTCAAGTTTTGATATAGTATCAAAGGTTGGCATCAAATGATTACCATAGAATGAAAGCAGGGCACAAGAGACACTCAGCTAAACTGGATTTTACTTATTTGTTTTCATTTTATGTGTATGAATGTTGTGCCTGCATGTGTGTAAGTGCACCCACGTCCTGCAATGGAATTACAGATGGTTAGTCACTGCCACGTAGGTACTGGGATTCAAACCCAGATCTTCTGCAAGAACAACCAGTGCTTTTAACCACTGAGCCACCTCTCCATTCCCAAACTGGATTTTAGAACACATTCACTCTGGAGAAAACCCATTAACAGGGTAAATGAATTAATCCATGCACAAAGGCAGAAAACTGATCATCTCTCAAAGGTCTCACATTGCCCGTCTTCTTGATGACTCATGAGGGGGATTAAAACCTATGTGAATTTTGGAGGAGACACACAATACCCAAACCATAGCAGACAGAGAAACAAACCATAAATTAGAATAGGTGAACGGTAACAAAAATCAATATTTATTTAATGCAAATTCTTTATTTAATCAGCATTTCATGAGATAGTGTTATAATTTTCCCTTTGCAGACATGAACCTCATGTTTGATGGTTAAATAACTTATCCAAGGTATATAGGTAGAAGGCCAGAGAGCATAAATTGGGTTTATAGTCTGCTCTTCCTGTCTGAGATATCAATGATATTTTAATATGTGTTCTGTAAAATAAGTCATTAAAATTTTCAACCATCCTACTTGCTAATATGCTTACTCAGATTTTTCTCCTGATCATGGAAGAATCTCAGTTGATGGATAGATATAACCTTTTTAAGAGTGTGTATTTCTTGGAATTCTTTGTGGAGCATCATCCAGTGCTACATGAAGTGTGTTGATCTACAGCCTCCTTTGCAAGAACAAGGGTCTGGACTTGAAGAGAGGTTGCTCTGAGGGATAACCTGAGTGTGTTGCCAGTTGTTGTTGTTGTTGTTGTTGTTGTTGTTCTTCTTCTTCTTCTTCTTCTTCTTCCTCCTCTTCCTCTTCCTCTTCCTCTTCCTCTTCCTCTTCCTCTTCCTCTTCCTCTTCCTCCTCCTCCTCCTCCTCCTCCTCCTCCTCCTCCTCCTCCTCCAGGTTTAATGAGAGCACTGGCCAGGACTCAGCTCAGGTAGTAAAGGCATTTAACCACCCATCTGCTGCAGAAGGAATACACTCCAAGGGACAGGGCTAACTCTGGGCATTTTCCCAAGCAACAGGGAAGAAAGTCAGTGTTTTGTTGCCAGTGCTCTGAATTGTTAGGATAAAAGCCTCAGATCTTTGGGTTGCCTTGTCCAGGCTTTAAGTACTTTTGCTGTGAAGAAAGGAGGCGGTCCTGAGTTTCTTGGTTCTACTTGGGCTGGATTTTTCAAGTGGCTTTGGCTTCCTCTGAGGATCCAAATGATGTTCCCCACGCTTCACAAGATGGGGGTAGGTTTCAAGCCCCTTACCCTTGACCTTTTCCATTTTGTCTTTCAAAGAATGTGGACTTTCAAGGCTTTGTTGTGGCTCTTTTGATTAATCTTTCTTGATTAGCTTCCCTGCTTTTCCTACTGAGCAAACTAGGAACTCTGCCCTTCCTCTCCTCACATTGTGTTTACTGGTCTCTGTTATTTTAAACCTTGAAATGTGTACTTATTGGGGCCTTTTATTATTTGGTGTGGAAACTGATTTGGTATTAATTCTCCTCAGCACTATGTACAGCATTTGTCCTCTCAAAGCACTTCACAAAGATTACTAATTAGTCCTCTCAATATTCTTGTTCTGTGGAGACAATGAATAGTTGACTAACAATAGGAAGAAGAATGAAAGTGGTTCTTAGCCTTTTCATAGGTGTCTTCAAGTTTCAAGGCACATTTCCCATTGCCCTCTGAACTGCAGTAGAGGGAGAACAGAGATTTTTGATAGGGGGACTCCTGACTGCCTCATGACATTCTCCATCAAGAGCTGTGGTGCAGCCCTACTCACAATAGGCAAGATAGACGAGTCTAGGTGCCCATTTGCATATGAATAGACTAAGAAAATGCAGCATATTCAGCTATAAAGAGTGAAATTATGTCATTTTCAATAAAATGGATGGAACTCTTGTTGAGTGACATAATCTGGAAAAATATCACTTTTTTTTTCTCATATGCATAATCTAGATTTAAATAAGCAGCACTATCTGGGAGGGAGGAACGAGATTAGCCAGAGGGAGGAAAGAGAGAAAAGGAGGACAATGGGGGTGGGACAAATGAGCAGAGTAGAATGGTGGGTGTGTATAATGTGTCATAGTGAAACACATTATTTTTGTATGCAAACTAAAAAGAACAATTAACAAAAATCCAGAAAACAACTTTGGTTCAGGTTCTTTAGGTGATAAACTGTGTGAAGCCAGCTTTATCTGAAGACTTGTTTCCTTTTACCTCGATTTCCTTCCTATTTGGAGTTACAAAATCCTTAGAGAGTCAGAATACATGAGCCTGTTGACTTCACAGATGAGAAAACCAAAGCAGAGACGGTGGATTATTTTCAGGTCACCTAGGGCTAGACTGGTTGTTCCTTGACTTGCCCTTTTGTTTCTGTTAGATGTAATGTCTGCTTGCCTTGAAGGTCTCCTGAAAATGGATTAGCTATGTCACCGTACAGTGCTGGGCTTAGTTATGGGTGATAGATACTCAGTCTCTGCATGCAGTTCCTGAGTGAGGCAAAAGCGACTTATGGCAGCCAGCCCAGCTGGTGAGCCAAAGCAAGATAGATGAACCATCACTGTGCAAAAATACACTCAGTATATTGGGGGTGGGGGATAGGATATGGAATACAATATTTGTCTTTAGAGAGTCGATGGATATTTGATTTAAACAAACATTCTCTTATGATGTTCACTGTGACAAATTTTGTAATTATAAGTTTTATGGAAACTCCCATTACTAAGCCATTTCACCCTTTTTCTAGCTGTTTGAAAAACTGTAAATTGGGTGGAAATTTTCATGGCTAGTCCCTGCCTGGCAGAGAATGAATGGATTATGGGAGCTCAGGGAAGGGAAGAAAATCTCGTTAGCTGCCTCTGAGTTACTGTTGAATGGGAAGAAATGTAAGCATAGTCTTTTTCCAGTTTGCAAAAGAGCTGAATTTTTTTTTCCCTCTCTGGATTGTTAAATTGTGAAAAAGGAGACAGAAAGACCTCATTTTCAAAGCTATATAGAATCTCTAAGAAGAGTTGGGCAGAAAATGTTTTTCTGAATGGAGTCACTTCTAAGTGTGATGTGGTTGAATCTGCTCAGTTTCAGCATGGAACCTTCTCCCATTCTAGTTTGTCATTTTCCTGACTTGATTATTGTGCCCTTAGAGTTCTGGGTTCCTGAGGTCAGAGAAAGAATTTGAAACTCTAGCTAGGAAGAAAGGGTCAGGATATATTCTAGTATAGGTTATTCCTGAGGTGGGAGGACATACCCACAGGGGCTCAGGGATCAATTGGTTTCCTGTACTTTTTAGACAATGGCACATCCAAAAACAGGTTTCTGACAAATATGACCTGAGTATGCATAGTTCTGGAATAGTTCAAATCTTAAAATCTTTCCCTTGAAATGTTACTTTATGTTGTAAGAGATTATACTCACAAAAGATTTGAGAGTTGAACTTTGTTAGCATTCTTTATTGACTACATGGTTAATATACTGTAATTTCTAGTTCCTTATGTCCTTAACATGTGGAAAGATATAATTAAGAAAGGATATTTTATCATCACCTCCATGTACCAACTCCATGACCAGATCCTGCTTTCTGTGGGCTTGCAGGCTTCAAGTGAGCTGGAATAGCATTGGTGAGGGTCTGAGAGCCAGATAGGAACAGAGGCTCACACACCTGGAGTTTGTGGTTTCAGAAAACACCCATTCATTGTGATTGGAGGTAATGTCGAAAGCCTTTCCTTCGGCTGAGTAAATGAGATTGCAATAGAATGGGAGCTGGGGAGGACCATCACAGGCCCAGTAAGGAATGAAGATTGATAGGTAAAAATACTTGAGCAGTTTCAGGAGAGGCAGTGTTGGGGGGTGATGTCAGGGGCTGCCTTTTGTATGTGTGAAAGATAACTAAACAAAACATAAGAAACTAGTTATCGTCCCCAAAATAAGAGCAATCATTCCTTTGTTTTATTTCTTATAAATGAAAATATTAGTACCACAATATAATTGCCATTGTTCCTAAAGATGGATGGAAGATATGAAGGCCATTGCCAAGCAAGAAGAAAGGTGTTTTGAAAAGACAGCAGTGGGCTGCTGCTGCTGTTGCCTCTACTCCACCACGTGCCAACAGGTAGTCAGCCCTGGAAATGCCTGAAGTAAACTATGTTCCCAGAGTGATTAAGCCTCATATGCCTGTCTTTTATTAGGGGTTTGCACCTTTATAATCTAACATAATGGTGGTGTGTGAACTCAGTCAAGGGCTGAGATGTTTTGGATCAGGTGGAGTGCTCACCGGCTCTATCCTCAAAAAGAACCTAACATTTTTTTTTTTTGCAACCTCTTGGGAATTACCAGAAGCCTGTTTCTCTGGAGAACCAGCTTCCACATTTCACAATAAGCAGGTAAGCCCAGTTGGAGACCGGAAAGTCAAGCACGTGCATCAGATCTGCCTGCCTGCCTGCGCACCTGCCAGCCAGCCCACCTGCCAGCTAGCCTTCCTGTGCACACAAACACACACACACACACAAAGCCTGTGCTACAAGCACAGTATGGGCACACAGGCTGTTCCCACCTGAGTAGATGTCTTAAACTCTAAGTGATTCTGTGTAAATGTGACAATTAAAGGTAATGGCTCCATGGCCCTGCACAAGGATGGACTTTAGACTTACATGTACAGCTGATCAGGGAAATGTGCTTTGACACCAAGTTATTCTGGGCACCAACACTTAGCTATGACAATTTAGAAAAAAAAATAAAAAGAGATTTCCTATTGTCCAGAGTTAACAGATATAATTAAGCCATGTGTCTATCCAACCTGTCTGTGTTTTATAACCGTTTTCCAATGTGTCTTTGAGATTCATGTAACTGTCATGTGTCTGTGTTCTCCTGTGTGCTAATTTCTGTCAAAACAAAGTGGCCACTTAAAACTTCTTTCATTCTATATTGTGCACAAAAATATTAAATTAAGTTTACTTTTGGGAAAAAAAGAAAAGATAGCAGTGGATGTACAGCTATCACATCTTAGGCAGTGTCTCATCCATGGAGTGCAGGAGGCTAGGCTGCAGATACACAGTCAGTTGATGGGAGTTTTTCTAAAGAGACAAAAGTCTCCACGAAATAGCAAAACTGGCAAAAATCCAAGTCAGGGGTCCTTAGGTCTAAATTTGGCCATCAGGGAAATCATTTACTCTTTTTAGATCTTAACAACCTCCTCTGAAAGATGAAGTGGTTATATCAGAAAGCCATTCAGGTCTATTTGATGTATTCTGTGCTAGTTTAGGACAGTTTTTTCCAAACTTCCTTGACACTTGCTCCAGCCCCTGAGAATCTCTATTAGGAGGTAACCACCCCTTGCTTGGTCTCATGCTTCTCCGCTCTTGAGGCTCCTTCTGCAGGTAGCCTGTGCTGAGGTAATCTGCAGGTAGCCTGTGCTGAGGTAATCTGCAGGTAGCCTGTGCTGAGGTAATCTGCAGTGTTTCTGACTGGTGCTGTCTGCATTGGCCTGGCCTTTTCTGAGTCTGGAATATTGATTCCTGAGGGATGGAGACCTATTTTTAGACTTCTCTTGTTTTTCTGTACTGAGACTCGTGCTATTTCAGACTTACTTATTTCAAGAAATCTTTATTGAAATCTCATGCATGCCAGGTGTTGAGACCACAAGTCAAACTTTTAATTTAAGGAGCCCCAGCCCAACTGGAAGGACATCCATGCAGATGAAAAACATGCCAAGCAGTGTGTTTGTTTGTTTTTTTAAGATTAAAAAATTTTATTTATTTATTTAAATTTATTTTTTTTATTTTTGTATGTGTATGAATGTACTGTCTGCATGTAGGTTTGTGCACCCGTGTCGTGCAATGCCATGGAGGTCAGAAGAGGGTCTCAGATTCCCCTGGAACTGGAGTTCTCCTGGAATTGGAGTTACAGATGGTTCTCAGCCGCCATGTGGGTGCTGGGGATCGAACCTGGGTCGTCTGCAAGAGCAGTCGGTGCTCTTAACCGCTAGGCTATCTCTCCAGCCCCTATTTATTTTTTTATGTGTATGAATGTACTGTCTGCATGTAGGTCTGTGCACCTGTGTCATGCAATGCCATGGAGGTCAGAAGAGGGCGTCAGATTCCCCTGGGACTGGAGTCAAAGATGGTTCTCAGCCTCCATGTGGGTGCTGGGGATTGAACCTGGGTCCTCTGCAAGAGCAGTTAGTGTTCTTAGCTGCTAGGCCATCTCTCCAGCCCCTAAGCAGTGTGTTTGTTGACTGATAAAAGGTATATTTAGTCAATTAAAGAAAGCAGTTATACAGGTTTTATAAGAGATTACCTCTATAACGGACTAATAGACATAGGAACTGTGAAAGGATATTTCTCTATTCAGAGCCAAATATAATACTAAAGTCTTTATAAGCTGTGTAATTAAGCCAAATATATTAATACAGGAGAGCCCTGATATCAGCAATGGATTATTCTGCCAAGGAGATGTTGGCCAGGGAATCGAAGCCCCCCAAAAGGTAAAGGCTTTTTGCCTGTAAACTGGGATACCTGCAAGAAGAGAGTTGGTAAGGCCCTGCTGTTGAAGAACTGGTGTAAGCATGGGAAAGATGTATTGAGACCACACTTGCAAGTGTACAGTTGGTCTCTGGAATGCCAGAGAGTGTTACCAAAGGCTACTAAATTAATAAAGCAAATATTGGTCTCCTTGAGTCAAACAGGACTCCTCTGTCTGCCTGGAAATACTGTGTAGCAGTGGCAGCCATATGTCTGTATATCCCAAATCTAATTGGGTATTAGCTCTCTCCTTGGAGGAGTAATTCACCGCTGATGCCACAGGCTTACGTCCTCTAGTGGTTAGGAGATGTTATAAGCCATGGTAAGACCTTGTCATCTTTTACAGAAAAGCTATAGTTCATGGATTAGCATACCATCCAAACATCTGTGTCTATACCAAAGTAACCTACCATAATAATAGTACTGTTTAAATGCCTGTATATCTAATTGTTTGTGCTTCATTGGTAGGATTAAAAGGTTATTCCTAGATAAACTGCCAACCCATGAAAGGAAACAGCCTGAACTGATCAGAGTCCAAAACAACATCTCCAGAGAAAGTAGACTGTTTTGCTTCTTGCCCACTTGTGCCCCTTTTCGAAAGCCTAGGGAACAACCTGCGGAAGAGGGGGAATGGTAGAATGTAAGGGCTGCGATTGGGGTGAATTGTGAAACTACAGCAATGTAGACTGGACACTTATTTGATCAACATGCTTGTACATACAAGCTCCTCCAGATGGACAATGGGGACCTTGGGCTGTATAAGTTTGGGTGTAGCTGCTTGCAAATTGGTTTTACACGAAGGATGCTTGTATTCATTACCTAATACTTACTATTAAAAAAATAAAATAAATAAATTAAAAAGGTATATTTAATATTTTCCAACTTAAAAACCCAAATACTGATTTTTCTCTTCTATGCCATCCAATAATATTCCTCAAGATCTTTCAAGAAGTATAAGATTGTCAATTTATTCAGCATCCACAAAGCTTAGGCTGATTGTAGTACAATCCTGGAACCAGTGTCCTCTAGATGATGTGGTTGTAGATCTGCATGTCTAATCCATAACCTTAAGGGTGTGGTGTGGCTTTGTTGCAATTTTCTCCCCCATTGCTTCTCTGATCCAAAGACCTTCCCAGTTTCTCTTCTTGTATTTATTTCTTTCCTTCTGTCCCATTTCTTAATCTTTAATCATTTTATTTCCCTTAGTATCTTTTTTACCCTTAAGAACAAGTCATGTAGAGCAGGCCCTCCAACTTACTATGAAGCCATATTAATGTTTGTCTAGATTCCAGACACCTTGGCATTTATTTGACCTTAGCATCAAGGTATTTTTTAAAGATGTATTTTGGAGATCTCCTGAGACCAGCTGAGGCAAGCGCAGGTAGGTAGGCAGCAGCTGGGAGCTTCAGCAAGGCTGATTGCTGATTGATTTAATATAGTTAATCAGCTAATCCAGTTGTTTTTGGCTTAATTGGCTTTTGTGGCTGTGGGGGCAGAGTTACCCTCCCAGCTGGTATAAAAGGTAGTGGTGTAGTGTTGTGTGAGTCTTGAGATCTGAGATCTCCTGAGACCAGCTGAGGCAAGTGCAGGTGAGCCCGCCCACAGCTGCCACCCCCCCCCCC
>VZQC01015406.1:0-62393 GCA_009823505.1 Rhizomys pruinosus | reverse complement strand
AACAAAAACCTTTGTTATTCATTGTGGCGATTAACCATACCATAAAACATCTCTTGATTTGTGCTATTCCCCAAAGTAAGGGGCCTACCAATAACATTAGACTTGTTAATAACCCATAGTATATTTTTAATTGTTTGTTCTTCATTAGTAGGATCATAAGGTTATTTCTGGACAAACTTTCAACCCATAAAAGGAAACAGCCCAAAATTGGACAGAGACAAAGGACAACAGCCAGAGAAAATATGGATAGACTGTTTTGGGGCTTCTCAATCACACTGTGCACCATTGTCTAAGCTACAGGGAACAATCTGCGGAAGATCGGTGGTCGATGGTTTAGAATGTAAGGGGCTGCAGATTGGCTAGTTTGTGAAAATGGTGAATCTACACACATATAGACTAGTGACACTGATGTTTTTTGATCAAACTTGAGTTTGACCAACTTATAAAGTCCGGCGCCCTTGTGATGGTGGATGGAGGTGACCCATGGGGTCTGTGTTGGGTGGGCCAACTGTCTTGAAAATTCTTACGGTTGTATTAGCGGCTGATGGTGAAGGCATTGATATTGCTGGTACAGCTTATTTCTTCAGAGGTCCTTATTCTTGGAATTTTACTGCATCTTAATGTTAAAAAATGAAAAAAAAAAAACTGACGAAAGAAAGATGGTAGCAGGACAAGATTATGGCACAGATATGTGTAATACCTCTTCGATGGATTTACATAGTGTGGTCGATTGTTTATTATACATGAGATCAGGATAATGGGGAATTTATTTGGATAAGAAAAAGAAACATTTGCACTTTTGCTGAGTGATCTGTCTGTTTATTTTTTTAAATAGTAGAAAAAGGAAATAGAGTAAAAACAAAGCTCTTCAAAAAAAAAAAAAAAAAAAAAAAAGACAAAAAAAGGGAAAAAAAAAAACTTATACTTGGGCACACAATACAAACAGGGGAGGGGAGAAGGGAAGGGAGAAAAATTGCCGTCTGAAGATTTGAGAAATGTGATGTCATGAAATACACCAGAGCACAATTAAAAAGTGAAAAAAAAAGAACTAATAAGACTGGCTAGGATCAAGAAAACAAATGATACCAAGTGCTGGAGAGGTTGTGGGGAAAGGGGAACACTCATCCACTGCTGGTGGGAATGTAAACTCGTACAGCACTATGGAAAGCAGTGTGGAGAACCCTTGGAAGACTTGGAATGAACTTGCCACCCAACCCAGCCATACCACTCCTGGGCATGTACCCTCAAGACTCACCCCACCGCAGAGATACATGCACGGCCATGTTTATTTCAGCTCTCTTCACAATAGCAAGGAGCTGGAACCAACCCAAATGCCCCTCAACTGACTAGTGGATAGAGAAAATATGATACATCTACACAATGGAGTTCTATGCAGCAGTAAAGAAAGATATCATCAGCTTTGCAGGAAAATGGCTGGAGCTAGATGACATCATGCTGAGTGAAGTAACACAATCCCAGAAAAACAAACGACGAATGGTATCCCTCATCTGTGGATGCTAGTGCCAATTACCTAGTTGTAAGTATTTCTTGTGCACGGCCCCTTGAGCTTTTGTCCAAAGCAGTTGGAAGTGATGCATATTGGAAACAACAACAACAACAACAACAACAGAAAAGACTGCATTGAAGAACTGACTCAAATAATGAACTTCTGCTCAAAACAATCAACTTCCACATGGAGAGTATTGAGAAAGACTGAGAAAGAGATAAAAAGCATGTTTGGCAGAATGCATGAGCTCTGGTGGGGGTGGGGGAATGGGGGGGAACACGGGTCTAGATTTGATAAAAAATCAACAAATTAATAAAAGATGTATTTTATTATTTATTCATATGTATGTGTGTGTTTGTCTATGTGTCTGTGCATAAGAGTGTTAATGCCCATGGAGGTCAGAAGTAGAAATAGAACCCCCAGAGCTGTAGTTACAGGTGGTGGTGAGCTGCCAGCTATGGGTGCTGGGACTCAAGCTCTGATTCTCTGTAACCTCTTAACTATTGAGCTGTCCCTAGCAACGATATTTTTATGGAGGAAACTAATACTTGATGAGTTTAACAGCTGTCCAGTTTGGGTCACCCAGTAAGGAATCAAACTCAGAATCTAGATTAATATCATCTGTGCTGGTTAGCTTTTCCAACTTGACACAGACTGGAGTCACCTGTGAGGAAAGAACCTCAACTGAGGGATTTCCTCCATTTCCTGTGGGCATGCCTGAGGGCATTCTCTTAGTTACTAATTGAGATAGAAGGGCCCAGCCCACTGTGGGCAGTACAATCCCTAGACAGGTAGGCCTGGTCTGCGTAAGAATAGTGGCTTCAGTTCTTATCTCTGGGTTCTTGCCTTGACTCCCCACCTTGGCTTCCCACAATGATGGACTATAAGCGTAGGCCAAATGAACCCTCTCTTCTCCAAAGTGATTTTGGTCAGTGTTTTAGCATAGTAACAAAAATCAAACTAGGACACAGTCCATCTTTATATACTCCAGCATCTTTCCCAACCATTAAAAAAAATTAAAGGGCCTTGAAACCCTTCAGTAAACTTCCAGGAAGTTAAGTTGGCTGTGTTTTCTTTTAGGACAGAAATAATTATTAGAAAAACAAATGACTAAAACTCCCACAAATCTTCAGAAAAGAAACTCTAGGCCATTTGGGGTTTTCTGTTGAACAACAATACCTGCTGCAGGCCAGGAAGAGCAGAGATGAGAAAATAAAAAATTGAAGCGTGTAGTGACTGCTTGGGAGGAGCCATCGCCCATCTCCTATTTCTACTTTGATGATGACCTCTGATCTCAGGGACATTTGCAGCACCTTTGTGAAAATCCTCCCCTGACTTCTCTGTAATAAGGATACATGTTTTCTTGGAACATTGCCTCTTTCGCACGGGGAGGGGGATGGGGCAGAGCGCGAGGCGGGGAGCACTTGCAAATAGCAGGAATTCCCTGCATACGATTTTTCCTTTTAAGTCTTTCTTTGATTCTAGTATAAAGTCAGAACTGGCCTAGTTTCAGTTTTGCTGATCTCTTCTATAGAATCGATCTGCTTAGACACCTGCTCTGACCCTTCTTGACTTTTGCTTGTCTTACCTCTGGCTTTTGTCATCCTATTTTTGGTGTCTATTCTCTGCTTTTGAATTTCTCAAGACCTTTGCACCATTCCACCTTCCAACAACCCAGGACTTAGTTTATTCTGGATTATTTCTCTATGCTGTATAACAGTCAATCATCATTTCTCAAGACCCAGAGGAACAAATACACAAGACAGGTTTAACAACAAAACAGCAGAAAAAAAGGCAACTGATGAAAAACATCCTTAGCAGAGCAGATCACCTAGTGCATTCTTAACCTCCTCTTTCAACTCTTTAAGGACTTTGAATTAAAGCCTTTCCATAATTAGGTCTTAAATCTTGCTGTTCCCTTGATTTCTTCACTGCTCATTTGACATGCTTCTTAATCAATCTCATGTAGTGTCATGACTTTAACTGCCAACTGTAGCCTCATACCACTAGGCCTACTTTTCCTAGGCTCTTCTACACAATCCCAAATCCATATATTTTTCTTGCCTACTGTATATTTCCTCTTTGAACTATTCAGGACTTCCATCTGAATGTTTATAATCTGTTCTCTCAGATATCCTCTCAGGTGTATTCTGTCTCTGGGGTGGAAACACTATTCATCCCTTTGCTTAAACTTTACCTTTGAATTTTCCCTGCCCCCAGCTTCAGAATCCTAGTTCTAGTTTTTATTTATTAGGAAATTATTAATTCTATTTCCTTTCCTTAATATTTTTCTTTGTCTTTTTGAGACAGGATCTCCCTGTAGCCCCAGCTGTCCTGGAACTCTCTCTGTAGACCAGGCTGGCCTTGAACTCACAAAGATCCACCTGCCTCTGCCTCCTGAGTGCTAGGATTAAAGGAGTGCACCACCATGCCTGGCTAATATTCCAAATTAACATGATATACCTCTTATTTAAAGAAGAATGTAATACTTAACTGTTAAAGGCTACATTGCATTTGTTTAGACAATTTCTCTGTTATTTCATCTTCTCCTACCAGAGGTCCCTCTATTATTTTTTTTCTGGGAACTGAACCCAGGGCCTATGTAAGACCTCTACCACTGGGATAAATCCCAGCCCCTGTAACTCCTACTTTGATCATGTTTTAATCACTCCCAGCCTTTACTTGTTAATTTTACTTACTTCATTATATGTTATTTGGAAATACCCTGTTCATCTTTGAAACACTTAACAGCAAAGGATAAGCACACTGTTCCAGGAAAAGGCAACAGATAAAGGCTTTTGGTAGATGACAGACTATACTGTTTATAATAACTTGGGAAACCTAAGGATTCATAGATTCTTTTTCAGGAGAGTCAAAGAACAAAGCCACAAGAGATTCCAGGAAACAGAGCCTTCCCCACATTGGGGTGGTTGTCAGGGCTCTGGTGTGGCCCCAGAGCTATCCACACAGCAGAGGAACAGGCATGGGAAGTGGGCTGTTGTGCCCAGTCTGCTTCAAAGACTGCCAAACCTTCAGCTGTTCAGATTAGGTCAAAACCGAACATTTCTGAGGAATAACTCAAGTGTCCTGAACTAATCTAGGCAGTGGTTTTGGGGAAACCAATATCCTCACCAGCACTGGTCAAGATGATAAGCACAGGTTAGAATGGGAGCCACCCTTGCTCAGCCCTTCTATCTCTGGGTTACCCAGGGGCACACATCTGCTCTTGCCCTCTCTGCATGACAGCAGTCACTCTGGGATCCCTCAGGTGCCTTACTGGGAGCCTCTGCCCTTTCCTTGATTCTGTGATATTCTCTTGTTACTGTGTAGTGAATCTAAAGATAAGCACATGGAAGGTTAATTTTTGGTGAAATTATATGTCTTTACATGTTTTTGCTTTTTGCATTTGATAATTTAGCTGGATGGAAAAGTCTAATTTGGATATTAGTTTTCTAGTATTGGTGCACTAAAACCCATGTTCATCTTTTAGCTTTTGTGTATAACTTGCTATATTCATCTGGAAGTGTGTAGCATTTTTCCTTTGTTCACAGGGCTGCACTATTTTCCCAGCTTCATCCTCTGTGTTGGAAATCAGTGGCCTTTCAGTTCTGGGAAATTTTTCTTAAAATTTTTTTCCCTCATGTTTCCCTGTTTTATGTTATGTTATTATTATTTTATTATTTTATGTATATGAGTGCATTGCCTGCATGTATGCAGGTGCACCCATGTTGTATAGTGCCCAGGGAAGCCAGAAGGGGGTGTGAGATCCAAGGTCAGAGAAAAGTTTCAGATCCCATAGGACTGGAGTTACGGATGTGTATTAATCACTTTTCTGTTGCTGTGGTAAAACCACCATGAGCAAGGGAACTTATAAAAGGAAGAGTTTATGTGAGCTTATGATTGATGGTTCCAGGGAATCAGAGTCCATTGTGGCAGGAAGCATGGTGGCCGGGGCTGGAGCAGCAAGCTGAAGGTCACATCTTGCAAGAGCACAGGAAGCAGAGAGAGCGAGACTGGACACCGCAAGGCTTGTTAAACTCACTAAGCTTGCCCCCAATAACGTACTTCCTCCAGCATGGCCACACCTTCTAAGACCTCCAAGAACAGTGCCACCAACTGGATACAAAATGTCTGAATACTTAAAGCCTATGAGGGACACTCATTCAAACCACCACAGGATAGTTGCTAGCTGTCATGTGTGTGCTGGGAATTTAGCCTGGGTCCTCTTCGAGAGCAGCCAGTGCTCTTAAGTGCTGAGGCATCTCTCCAGCATCCCCTGTTCTATTTTTAAGAATCTTTACTCTATAGGAGGAGCTGGTGGGGCGTTCCCTGCTCTGAATGTTGGACTCTTGGATTGGTTCTTCATTGATCATTCCCATCATGTTTTCACTCTAATTTTATCCTTCAGTCTTTCTACTTTTTTTAAACCTTTGACATCAGAGTTTAATTTTAAGAGCTCTTTGTTTTCTGAATATTTCCTATAATAGTACTCTTGTACATATGTAGAAAGACTCTTACTCCTTGGACAATATCGATAGTGTTTCTTTCCCACTGTGCATTTTCTCTGAGTTCCTTTACTTTGTGTTAGAGCTTTTGTTTTCCATTTAGGAGTGTTGAATAGCCTCCATTTGTTTCCCTGAATCCCCTCTTACCTTCTTTGCCCGGATCTGAGACCTAGGTGGCCTGAGACCTAGGTGGCTGGCCTCTGTGGATGAAATTAATGGGCCCCCCTGGGGTTTTCATGTGGCATTGGCCAATGGCAAGCTCTAGCAGACTTAGAAGCGATAAAGAGAATATTGTGAGGCAACACATCTTCAGCTCCCATTCCATTGACTTCCTATATCCTGGTTATTTATTTCCATCAAAGGTCTATGGAGATATGGGGGGGGGCATTGTAGAGGGGCTGGGGGTGGAATGTAAGAAATGGATGAGGGGGAGTGGGTATAACATGTTGTCACTTGGACATAACCTGGCCATTGCAATCATGAACTGACAGCAGCGGTGTTTACCTGCAGGCGACTAGCACAAGGCTGCACCCTTCAACATTCCAGCATGGATGATGACGAGGAGGCTTGGGAGGCCTCACCCCTCCCTGAGAAGCTGTTGGTAGTTAATGGCAATGTAGAGTGAGTGTGTGTGTGTGTGTGGGGGGGGTGGTGGTGGTGTCATTTTCTTCAGAGATGTAGACACCAGGTGGTTGCCTATGATCCAGTAAACAACCTTGCATCCATGCTCATGCAAGCCATCCAAATGAAAATTCATGGATCACCAAAAAAAAAAAAAAAAAAAAAAGGAAAACACCAAGACCTAAAAGTAGGGGTGGGCTTGTTGGGAAAAAGAAAGGGCTCACTGAGAGTGGAGGGGGTCAGAGAGGGTAGTGGGGTATATGAGGCAGTCATATTCAGGCATTCCTCTTTGCTTTTTGCTTCTAGTAACCTCTCCTTTGCTCTTCCTGGTATAAGGTCATAATCGAGACTTAGCTTCATTTGGGGGTATTTAGCTCCAGGGAAGAGCATTAGCTCCTGTGGTTCATTTCTAGATTTTCTTACTACTCTGCTACAGTAATCAGTTTATCAGCCCCAGGTCTTCTCCTTTAACCTGTTCTTTATTCAGCCACCAAGCAGGTGATTTAAGACAAATCTTCAATGGCTTCTCGATGTTTAAGGGATAAACTACAAGCCCATAGATTGAGTTGAGCCTAGATACAGTTTTTCCCAGCATCCTTCATATATTTTCTTTCGTTAACATCAAATCCCAGTTTACTACCAGTGGCATTTAAAAATATTTTATTTATTGTTTTCATTTCATGTGTATTGAGTGTATTGCCTGCATGTATGTAAGTGTGCCCGAACCATGCAGTGTTCATGGACGTCAGAAAAGGTTGTTGGATCCCCTGGAACTGAAGTTAGGTATGGCTGTTAGCCACCATGTGGGTGCTGAGAATGGGAGCTGGGTCCTCTGTAAGAGCAGCCAGAGCTCTTAACTGCTGAGCTATCTCTCCAGCTCCTCAGTGAAGGTTTGAATGATTGCACTGTACCCTGCGGCAGAGCTTCAGAACTCAGCCAGACATCACTGAGAGCTGGTGGCAGAGCTGGCTCCAAAACCTGGTTTTAGAGTTCCTTTCTAGGACTATGTCTGGTACCAGTCGACTTAGTTGACCTTCACAGGGAAAGGACTCTGCCATGGAGAATGCTCTGGGCAGGGTATGCTGTTCCTAATCAAATCCAGCAGCTGGAGATGATGGACTGCAGTTCATTTGCAACAGGGAGCTGTCCCTTCACTCTCTTCAAGCACTGAGGCAAAGAAGAAGAGCGTTTGTAGTCACCTACCAGCCTTCAGGCCTGAGCTGCCCCTGACCAGGGGTTTTAGCTATGATTATGGCTTCTTTAGGATGAAGCAGTGAATGCCCACAAAGAGACTCAGTTGCAGGACAGATGTCCAGCAGCAGGTGGGATGAGTGCCTTGGTGCTGAAGGAGGAGTCTGAAAGGTCACCAGCCAAGTATGCCTGCCTCCTTTCCCAAGTTAAAATTTCCTTGCCTCTTCCTCTTTCATAGCCATGGGGGAACTTTCCAAAGGACCTCTTATCCTGTATATGGAGGAGAGACTGTTTCCTTAATTACTTTTTGTAGTTTCTATTTCTACTGTTCTAGCTTGCACCTCAAACATGGTTTAGGTTGAGAATCTCCTAAACTTGCTTTCAAACCCCATTTTCTCATCATTGAATCTACCGAGTCATCACTAATGCTGGGAGACTTACCTATCTCCTCACTAGCATCTTCTCTCCTTCCCGTTCAGGTCAGGTCCATATCACTCACTTTTAGATATGTAGCACCTGGCACAGGAGTGGAACATGGTAGAAGTCACATGTGTTTGTGGAGGAAAGTAAACATTAGTGTTATTGCAAAAATACACAGGGTTTAATTTTTGACATTGGTTTTCACTGGTTTTATGTTTCTACTAAGAAGTCAGGCTCAAATTAAGTACGTGTATTATGAAACCCAGCTACATACTAGTTATGTATGTNATGTGTTTGTGGAGGAAAGTAAACATTAGTGTTATTGCAAAAATACACAGGGTTTAATTTTTGACATTGGTTTTCACTGGTTTTATGTTTCTACTAAGAAGTCAGGCTCAAATTAAGTACGTGTATTATGAAACCCAGCTACATACTAGTTATGTATGTTTATGGAAACTGTATGCCGACTCCTCATATCTCCCAGTCCCTAGCCTCATAGAGTTCATTATTTATCAGGAGAAACCAATTTGTATACAAAAGTTGATTAATGGCTCTTCTGTCACTAGTTGTTAGTATTTATTATACTTTTCAGTTAAAATTTTAATTCATTATCATTGTGTGTGTTTGTATATATGTGTATGTTGTTTGTATGTGAGCACTTGCCACTGACCATGTATGGAGGACATAGAACAACTTTTAGGAGTTGGTTCTCTCTTTCCATGTGAGTGATGGGAACTAGATTGACATCCTTGGGTTTGAGCAGTTAGCACTTTTATCTGCTGAGCTGTCTTGTTGGCCCTGTTTATTCTTCTTGTATCAACTGTAGATATATCTAGCTTTCTATAAGGCAATGCCTCTAAATATTAAATGCTTTCTAAATGCCTGCACATCTTTTGTAGTTGGAGATTCTGATTCACTGAGTTTAGAGTGGAACCTGAGATTCTGATTTCTAATAATTTCACAGATGTTCCTAACATGGCTGGTCAAGGGCCATATTTAGAGTATCAAGGCTCTAAGATATATTGTTTTTCTTAAAAAAATTAATTCGGTTGGCCATGTGGGTGTTTCGTGTCCACCCTGGGCATCTGCTGCCCACTGCTAGAAACATAGAGAGGAGCTGTGTGTGTGGATAGAAGGACAGACAGTAGCACACACACTCGTCAGCCATGCAGGCTTGCTGCTGCCCACCCCCAGCATCTTCTGCCCACTGCTAGAACCATAGAGAGGAACTGTGTATGTGAACAGAAGGACAGAAGTGCACACACTTGTTATCCAGGCGGGTATCTGGGCATGCAGGCTTGCTGCTGCCCACCCCTGGCATCTGCCACCCACCACTAGAACCATAGAGAGAAACTGTGTACGTGGTACTGTGGTGGAAAGTATAAGCTGCTGGTGCTGTAGTTTACTGTGGTTGGGACGATCCAGCAATGTCAATGATTCTGGGCTGCACAGCCAAAGCTGAGGAAGAAACCAGCAGGAAGCAAACTGAGTGATGAACTAGTCCTCCATATTAACATTTGAGATTAGCAACAGAAGCCAAACAAACAAAGGGGAAAAAAACCAAATACACATGCCAAAGACACAATGGAAAAATAACAGTATGGGAAAAGCTCATAATAAATCCCCACTGAACTCAACCAGTCCTGTAGAAGATCCCAACAATGAGATCCCCCTGGAAGGAAACCAAGACACTGACCTTAGAAGAACAATTGTAGGCATATTCAAAGACTATAAAGAACAAATCAGGGGCTGGAGAGATGGTCTGACTAAGAGTGCTGACTGCTCTTGCAGAGGACCAGGGTTTGATCCCCAGAACCCACATGGTGGCTGAGAATCGTCTTTAACTCCAGTTCCAGGGGGAATCCAACACCCTCTTCTGACCTCGAAGGCATTGAACGACATGCATGCAGACAGTACATTCATACACATAAAAAATTAAATTAAAAACAAATCAGAGAACTAAATGGAGAGAATGAAAAATTCATGAAGGAACTAGAAGGAAAGAATGAAAAACTCTGGAAAGAACTAGAGGGAGAGAATGACAAACTCTGGAGGGAAGTGGAAACACTGAAAAGATCTCAGGATAAAAGGACAAAAGAAACTAACCAGTGAAGCAAGGAGCTACAAGAAGAGAATGAAAAGCTCCAAAAGGAAGTGGAAATACTGAAGAAACCATGGGACGAAATGAAAAAGGAAATTGAACATTCATCCAATCAGCAGGAAAAGATGGGAAAAAGCCTAAGAAGCAGAATGGATGAAGCAGAAAAAAGAATATCAGACCTATAAGATAACACAGTGCAGCTAGAAACATCAAGTAAAGATTATGGAAAATTAAAAAAAAAANCAGCAGCAACCTACAAGACATAGGTGTGGGAAAAGATTTTCTAAATCGAACAGCAGCTACACGGGAAATAAGATCAACAGTTAATAAGTGGGACCTTATCAGACTCAAAAGCTTTTGTACAGCTAAAGAAACAATCAAGGAAGTGAAGAGAAAACCCACAGCGTGGGAGGAAACCTTCACCACTGATACATTTGACAGAGCATTAACATCCAGAATATATAAACTACTTAAAAAACAAAGAAGTAAGAAAACAAATGACCTACCCAAAAGATGGAGTAAAGAGGTGAACAGAGACTTCACCAATAAGGAAGTAAAGATGACTGAGAAACATTTTAAAAAGTCTTCAACATCATTAATAATTAAAGAAATGCAAATTAAAACTACACTAAGGGGGTTGGAGAGATGGCCTAGCTGTTAAGCTCTTGCAGAGGACCCGGGTTCGATTCTCAGCACCCACATGGTGGCTGAGAACCATCTGAAACTCCAATTCCAGGAGAACTCCAGTTCCAGGGGAATCTGACACCCTCTTCTGACCTCTGTGGCATTGCACGACATGGGTGCACAGAACTGCATGCAGACAGTACATTCATACACATAGAGAAAAATAAAAAAAATTAAAAAATTTAAAAAACCTACACTAAGGTATAATCTCACTCCAATAAGACTAGCCAAGATTAAGAAAACAAGAGACACCAAATGCTGGAGAGGCTGTGGAAAAAGGGAAACATTCACCCACTGCTGGTGGGAATGTAAACTCATACAACCACTGTGGAAAAGCAGTGTGGAGAACACTTAAAAGACTCAAGATGAGCCTACCACCTGACCCAGCCATACCACTCCTGGGTATATTCCAACAAGATGCATCCTACTGCAAAGATACATGCACATATATGTTTATAGCAGCTCTCTTCACGATAGCAAAGAGCTGGAACCAACCCAAGTGCCCTTCAACTGATGATAACAAAAAAGTGGAGTTAGTCTATGCAGCAGCAAAGAAAGATGGCATCATGAACTTTGCAGGTAAATGGATGGAACTCGAAGCCATTATGCTAAATGAAGTAACACAGTTCCAGAAAAAAAAAAGGAGAATGGTTTCTCTCATTTGTGGATGCTAACACCAAATCCTCAGTTGCAGGCAAACTGAGCAACTTTATTATTATATTTCATTGTACCTGAAAGCAATTGTGCTATTATAATGTGAATCTCTTAATGGGCTCTAGAATTGACCTACCACTTGTATTCACACAGTGTAATTACCATATATGGGTGGAAGATATGTATTCATATTCTAAAAAAAAAAGTTATACTTCTTTTTACCTGCATGGAACTTTATTGTTAAAATGTGAATCTTGAAATGTGTTTTGGAATTAACCTATAGTTTATTTTCAGATTTTGTAATTTTGATTTATGTGTGGAGTGTATATATGCATATTTTGGAATAATATAAAATTAAAGGGAACAAAAAAAAGAGAGAAAGAAACCTATTCAAAGAACTGACCAAAACAGTAAGCTTGTGCATCAAAAAGGTTATAAAAGACTGAGAAAAAGATGCAAGACAGGACTTAACATGTATGACAGAATCCATGAGCTCTGATGGGGGGTGTGGGGCATGAGGGGTGGGCATGGATGGGGGAATGAGTCTAAATTTGATTAAGAAATGTATGAAATGTGCTCAATAAAAATTAACTTAAAAAAACAAATGACGGAATGTATGAATGACAGTGGGGGGGCTGTGGGAGGTGGGCAATGGGAAAGGAGTATAAAGGTGATTAAGATAGAGATGTCGTGTATGAAATACACAAAGATTCAATAAAAATTTAAAGAATAACAAAGTGATAACTGTTTTAATATATTAAATATTTGATATTTACAGTAAAGTGTTTATATATAATTATTTTGTAATATACTCCATGTCCTATGTATTGATTTATCCTGTAAAGTGTTTATGTAATATGCATTAAATTGTAATTGATATTAAAAATCATTAACACTTAACATAAAATACAGGACAGGTATTGTAATATTTTTGCCCACTGTAACCGAATTTAAAGAGACAATAAATGGATAACATTTTTGGAAAAATAATTAATTCTATGTCATCTCTGTTTAATAGATAAGTGCTTCATTCCAGTCTAAGTCCTTAAAGATATTTTTCTGAGATTATTCTCTTAATAAATCTTTTTTTCTTTTTGGATTTTTCTATCTTTCTTGACCTTCTCTCCCTCCCTCCTGTCTTTTCTTTCTTCCTTCTTGTACTTGAGACTGAACCTAAAGCCCTATGCATGTTAAGCAAGTACCCAACCACTGAGCCTTATCCCTAGCCCCTTAATAAAATTTCACCTTGGGGGTCAGCTTCTGGGCACTGAGCCTGTATAAAAAAGCCTTTTGTCTCTCTTGACATGCAAATTCTAATTATTTAAAAATGACCAGTGTCGCTGGGCGTGGTGGCGCACGCCTTTAATCCTAGCACTTGGGAGGCAGAGGCAGGTGGATCTTTGTGAGTTCAAGGCCAGCCTGGTCTACAAAGCGAGTTCCAGGACAGCTGGGGCTACAGGGAGACCCTGTCTTGAAAAGACCAAAAAAAAAAATGACCAATGTCTTTATTTTTTATTTTTTTTGTTATTAACCTATGTCAGTTGTCGTAGCAGAAGAAATTCTAGTTTTTAGAAAACTTTCAAATAAAATGTTTTATGAACTCAAATGTTTAATGAGAAAATAACATGGGCATCATTTACAGTTCAGCATTCTATAAACTAATTTAGATCTGAAGAAATAAGTGTATTTTTTCTAAATTATCTCTTGTATTTGCATCATAAACTTATTTTAATAGTGCTCCAATTATGTGGTTATTGTTTGCTCAGTTATGGAATCTTTCCTTTTGGAGTTTAACTCTGGTTCTTGAGCCTCAGTGATCCTTAGGTCAGTTCAATACGATGCAGTGAAGCTCTTGGGGATGGGAGGGACGGTCATTGCCATTAGGGGTGGACATGTTCCTGTGGGGAGTCAGGATTTGTAATGGGCATCTGAGAAGTACTTTGTTCTTCCCAAGCAGCTTGGAAGAAGATGATACAAAGCTATTGAGCTTGTTCACAAGATTGCTTTCTCTCCTCGAGATGAAAAATGATCAAATGTGAGGCACTCCAGCTCAAAACTGGGCAAAACTACCAAGGAACTAATCTCTGTTTTCTGTAGTATTCTTGGTCTTCAAGCCTAGGGTCAGCGGAGTGCTAGATTAAAGGTATTATTTCCTCAGCTTGATTTTAACTGCAGTGTGACAGAAAGCCTTTTTACTTAGATGACTTCAGATTTGTAGAAACAGCTCTATTTTGGCTGAAGTCTTGGAAATCGAGAGCTAATTGAGAGGCGTTTACATTTGTGAGTAGCCTCTAAGAGATAGTGACAACACAGGCCAGCAACATAAACGGTTCTACAACTGAGCTGAAGATATACATGGACCCTTCCGAGGTGTGAGCGAGGGGAACATGGGTGTAGAGGGAAGGGGCTTTGGGTCATCAGGATGGCAGAAAGGAAAACAGATGTCTCACAGAGAAATTGTTCTGGAGGGTAAGTGAGACCTTGAAACCAGGCCTGTGGACCTGAACAGAACAGGAATGTTGCTCAGGCCGGGCTAAATCAGAAGGAAAGAGTATGAGCCTTTTGAATTTTCACTGACTTTACTTGGACTTGAAAAGACCTGTGAGAATATCATGGCTCTATGTGCAAGGAGGTCTCTAAAGGAAGGTGGGATGACTTCTAGTGGGACCTTATCCCTTGCAGGTCCCTGCATGTATTCGGACTGTGATGAGTGAGGAAACTGTGAAATTAGGAAAGTTAGTACCAAGAATATCTAAGACAGAGAAACTTCTCCCTTTAAAAATGGAGCCTCACTGAGGGTGGTTGTGCATGACTTTAATCCCAGCACTTGGGAGGCAGAGGCAGGTGGACCTCTGTAAGTTCAAGGCCAGCCTAGTCTACAGAGTGGGTTCTTGTCTCAAAAATACCAAAAAAAAAAAAAAAAAATGGGGTCTTGCTCCTATGGCTCAGAATGTGGAGATCCAATTCCTACCTAATGGCCAAGTTTGGGACTTGATTTCTCCACAGCACTGAGAATTGGGAATAATTCAAGGCAGAAAAAGAGTGTGAAAGAACACTTAGTCACTATAAACAGGTTTAAGTTGCATTTATCTATGTTTGAAAATAGGAACTTTCAAAAGTTGTCTCTCTTTGAAGAAACTGTCAGTGGAAAAGCTTTTAAAGTAATTCTCTTACAAAATGCATTACACTGTTCTGCAGAACTCTCTGACACTGCTGTCCAGCATCCTCTTCCATTTTCATGAGTTCTGGAATGCATTATATTTCTTGTGTAGACTTGGAAAATAGTGTGCTTATTATACTGCCTGTCCGCTGCATTGTAGGTGCCAGCTCTGGGCAGGGGGCTGCAGGCTAAGCTGGCTTTGTGTGGTGTGTATGTGCTGCTGACACCTGGGCTTTGGAAGCCGTGTTGCTCTAGGGTTTAATAGGATGTGTAGGTTAACAAAGCCTTCCACATTACCCATCTGCCTGCCCTTCATCCCAGCTGAGATCAGAGCTTCCACCAGAGGAGCCTGCCCTGGAGCTTCCACGGGAGGATTTCAACAGTCCTGGACAGCACAGATCTCCATTTAATCCCAATGCATTGGCAGTAAGAGCATGGCTAGACGTTTCCAGAAGGATTTTGTAGATCTGAGGGCAAATTGTAGGTTTTATCATTTGCTTGAATCCCCTTCAATTCTGATTCCTTTTGTAAGGATTCACATTCTAAATGCTATGTCTCTTAAAACTGTTGCACGAGGGACTGTTTCGATATCAGTTTTGGAAAGAACACCATCATCAAAGGTGGTGGAAATACCATTGATATAGCACAAATGTTTCTGCTACCTCCAAAATATGTATGTTAAAACCCAACTCCCTAGTGGTATTGGAGTTGGGATTTGGGAAGTGATTAAGTCTTGAGATTGAAGGCCTTATAAAAGAGATCCCAATTAGATTATTGGCATACTTACTGTCTTAATAAGAAACCCCAGATAGCTCCTTTGCCCATGATGCTGCAAGAGAACAGTGGGAACTTGGCCCTGTGTGACTTGGGAGCGAGCCCTCATCACACACTGAATTTGATGGCACCTTGATTTTGGACTTCCCAGCATTTTGAAGCTAAGAGGTTTGTGCTATTAATAAGCCACCTGGTCTATGTGTTTTATAGCAGCCTATGTAAAATGTTGCATCAATAAGCAAGCTGTCTTTTGGGCGTCTGTGGTTTGGGTGGAGCAGAGACTCTATCACAGAAAGCATTCTGTTAACTTGGGTAGGTTGACTTATTTGTCAGCCTTACCAGTGGCGTGGGCTTCAGAAAGTGTTGCCACAACTGTGTGCTCTTAGTGTCTCTGGGTCTGGAAACTTCTGCTCATCTAGTTACAAATTCTGGGTGTGTTGGGAGACAAGATTTTAATTGGGGAGATCAAAATAATAATTGCACCGAAGTCCAATTTGATGAACCAATGAATTTTGAATGTAGTTACTTCCCAGAGTTGGGATGGCTCAAAAGCAGATGCATCACTCAGAAACCCACCCCATCATGAGTGAGGACTCATGAAAGCTGCATCCCTGCCACCCTCTGCACAGCCTACAGATGGCTAGACAGGTATGAGGCTCTCTTCCCCACAGCTGGGCTGATCAGAGTCCCTTCCAGTGGTTGTTTCCTCCTCTGTACACCTAGGGAGGGCATGAATCTTGCAAGTTTCAGCATTCCCAGGTATATGAAGCCTGGTTCCCTCTGGAGTCTCCTATGCCTCCCAGGCTGCCTCCTGGAAGGAATGTTTCAATGAAGAGGAAACTGATATACAACAGGGTGGTGGCGGATGAGACAGTCTTGTTGGCCTTTCTGCATCCTATTTGTCTGCTACAAGTTTGTTTGTTATAGTTTGTTGGAACTGTATTGATTTAGGGAGGGACACATGACAACATTTCTTTGACATGTATGCCACATGGTACAAATTACAACACTTTTTTTGTCTTTATATTTTTTTCTTTCCACAGGAAAACAGAAACAATGCAAAATGACAATAACGAAACAACAAACAAGGACACGAAGGGGGGGGGTTCCATTTCTTATTCTGATGAAATAAAGAATCAATCTGCAGGGCTTGGTATGTGCTTTTCTTTTTTCCCCTTCTCTCTTTCTTTTTTTTTCTTTTCCTACTCTTTCAGGGTTACCAGAAGGATATGTGTTTACTGGCTAGTCCAGGAAGCCTTGAGTTCTCAGCTGAGAAAGAGTCTGGTTAATTGTGTGTGTGTGTGTGTGTGTGTGTGTGTGTGTGTGTGTGTGTTTTATCCCTAAACTGCCTAATCAATCTAGCTCCTGTTTAGTTACATGATCTTCTGAAAAGGGTCACGCCAATTGCCAGAAGAGAATCAGGATACAGACCGCTCTGACTTCTTCCATTCTGAAAAGGGACATTGGGTGTGGCAACTAGGGCATCCCCCATTCAGAGGGTCTATCTAAAGGACCCCCAAAAGGATAACTATAGAGGGAAAAAAGTCCTTGACTAGTGCCCTTGAAAGTGAAGTGAAGGCTGGAGTAGTTAGGTACATGATCCAGGCATGGGACCAGGAAAAGTAAGAACAGGGTGAATTCCAATGTCCACCTTAAAAGTCCATTAGAATTTCTTCACCAGGGGTTTCAAAGTGTCCATTTATTAGGTTTCTCCTTCTGTTCATTTGGCCATGATGTCTGGACTCAAGATCTGCTTTTCAGGCTTTTTAATAGTCAGGATATGAGTTTGCCTTAGATAGTTGCCAGAAAAAAAGAGGAAATTTTATTATTGAGTATTAATTAACAACAATAGTGGCCTTGTCCTTTGGCTGCAGGTGACCCTACCCTGTTAATCAAGGCCAAGATCTAAGGTTTATGCCTGCTTAACATTATTTCATATAACTTTACACCCAATATGTGGAGGCATAACTTTTTAGGCTTTAAAAGAAATATATTGAGTATTTATCTTTTGGTTATACTTTCTTCTTGGGTGCTTAAGTCCACACAATCAGTCTAGATTAGCCAAACTTTGTTTTCTCAAGGTCATCTGACGTTCTGGTCTTCAGAGGTCAGGGGGAGCACCTGGCTCCCTCTGGCCATTCTTAACCAGTTCCGTCTACAGAGGACAAGGTGGGGTCTTGCTAGACCAGACTTCCCTTTGGAGCACAAGGTGATTTTCCTCTATATTGAGCTTCCTCTTTATAGACTGGACACTGGCTAGGGTTCTGTTAGTGGATCTCCAAGACCTCCCTGCACAGGAAGCCTGGTGACTCACAATTGCAGAACATTTTAAGAGACGCCCCCACACAAAATCTCCTGGGACCAAATGACCTCAGAGGGCAAGGAACAAAATTGTCTCTTAAGTCCCTTGGCTGAATTGGTATGGGCCTTAGGTATGGGCATTAAGCATCCAAAAAAAGATAAGTTACACCAATCTGTATCATTTTAATTACTGTATCATGTTTAGAAAAGCGTAAGAAGCCTTGCATAAACATTGACTGGAAGAAATTTAACACCATAAGATAAGCAGGCAAAGCCAATAAGAGAAATTTAAACAATTTTCCGCAAATTTTAAATATAAACAATTTACTATAAACAGAAGTAGTCTCTTTACTTTCTCAGACCCAATATCCTGTGTCTGTCTCAAGCTTTAAAGTTAAGGGATTTGTCAGGTAATTCAAATTAAAATGTCCATGATTTTCTGCTTCCTTGAGAGATTCACACTGTAAAGTCAAGGGCATTAGAAAGAGACAACATTCTAACAGAAACATATCAAAAGGTGATGGTGACTCCTGTGCAGAGTTTCATGGTGAGTTAGTTGGAACCCCGCCTACAACACCGCTATCACACCCATCCAGGACTAGGTTTGAAATGTGCCATTTATGCTAAGGATCAGTCTGGTGAGTTAGCCAGAATCCTCTCTCCACTAAAAAAAAAAAAAAAAAAAACAAAAAAACAAAAAAACAAGTTAGAATCTGAAACACACACCAAGTAACTGTTCTTACCTGATAAGAAATCAACCAAGCTAATGAAAACAGCCAAATATATCAAACTTCTCAACATAGGCAGGCTAGAATTTCATGAGATGCAAATGCAATAAAAGAAGTCCATATGCCCAGGCCAGAATGAAAAAAAACATAAATAATATGAAAAACATAACAATAAGTTCCCCTCAGATCTCACCAGTCCTATAGGCATGTCCTATAGTAAAAATTACCCAGAACCCCCGGACACAGAACTTAAAAGAATAATCATAAACATGATCAAATAATTCACACATTAAAGAGCACATGAAGAAATACATTAAAGAACTTAAAGAGGATAAGACTAAATTCTTGACAGAAGGTTAAGAAGATAAAAATATATGCCAGATGAAATGAGGAAGACAGTTTAGGATTTGAAAAAAGTGAATTCACAAAAGAAATAAACATATTGAAAAAAAACCCTCAAGCTGAAATGAAGAGGGAATTAAAAAAACTCAATAAATCAATTAAAAAAAGGCAGGGGAAAAATCTAATCAGTAGAAAGATCAATGGAAAACAGAGTATCAAAAGGTGAAGATAGAGTTGGAGAACTGGAGTGCTCAAGCAAAGAATATGAAGAAGAGAAAAAAAAAAACACCACAAGACAGGAATGGGATAAGAATGGGATAAGAACTGTGCATCAGCATGGGAAGACCAAACCTGTGAGTCACAGGGAAGGAGAAGAATCCCAGGTCAGATCTTCAACAGGATTATACAAGAAAACTTTCCTAAATTAAGGAAAGACTTAACCATATAGAGATAAGAAGCACATAGAACACCAGAAGACAGATACACAGGAGCAGAAAAGAAGCTCCCCACAGCATATCATAGTAAAAACACAAAATGTACAGAGCAATGAGAAGGTACTGAAAGCTATAAGAAAAAAAAAACCTAGTTAGATAAAAGGAAAACACATCAGAATTACAGCTGGCTTCTCAATGGAGCAATGTATTTCAAGTCCTAAATGACAACAGATGCCAACACAAGACTACTTTACCTGGGAAAACTATCTACTACAGTTGAGGAGAAAGAAAAAAAAAAAAAGAAAAAAATCATGTACACCCGAGTAGTCCTACAGAGAACACTGAAAGGATGCAACAGACTGAAGAAAGGAATAATCACCCCCAAGGGGCTACAGAAAGAAAACAAAGGAAGCTACAGTTACAGAAACACAAAATGGGACTAAGAGGGAAAAAGGAAAGAAAATGAGAGTATACAATATACATCTTTCAATAATAACTTTAAACACAAATGGTCTAATTCTCCAATCAAAAGACAGAGGCTAGCTGAATGGATTCAGAAGGAAAATCTGGGGGTTTGAGAGATGACTCAGCAGTTGAAAGTACCGCCTACCCTAGCAAAGGACCTGGATTTGGTTCCCAGCACCCACATGGAAGCTAACAACCATCTGTAACTCCAGTTCCAGGGGATCCGATGCCTTCTTTTAAGCTCTGTGAACATTTCATGACATGGGTGTGCTCACATACATGCAAGCAACACATTCATACACATAAAATTTTAAAAAAGAAACAAAATTCAAGCTGGTGTGGTGGTGCATATCTTTTAATCATTTGGAAAGTGGAGACAGGTGGATTTCTGTGAAGTCAAGGTCAACCTGGTCCACTTAGCAAGTTCCAGGCTAACTGGGGATACAGGGAGACCTTGTCTCAAAAAGAGAAAATGAGCTGGGCATGGTGGTGCACGCCTTTAATCCTAGCACTTGGGAGGCAGAGGCAGAGGCAGGCGGATCTTTGTGAGTTCAAGGCCAGCCTGGTCTACAGAGTGAATTCCAGGACAGCTGGGGCTACAGGGAGACCCTGTCTCAAAAAGACCAAAAAAGAAAAAAAGAGAGAAAATGAAATAAATAAGTAAAAGGAAAAATATCCCAAGAAACTCACTCATCTTTTCTTCAAGGATAGGCATCACTTTAGAGTGAAAGGATAGAGAAAACATATTCCAAACAAATGTTTCCAAGAAAGAAGCAGGTGTTCTATCCTAATATCTGATAAAATAGACCTCAATCTAAAATGAAGCAGAAGGAATAATGAAAGTCACTTCATTCTGATCAGTAGAACAATCAACCAAGAAGACATTATAATCATGAGCACATGTACCAAATGCTAGTGTACCCAATTTCATAAAAAAAGTACTATAGGACCTCAAGACACAGATTAACCCCAAATCAGTAATAGTACTTTCTATTACTTCAGTACCCTACTTTCTCTAATAGACAGGTCATTTGGACAAAAATAAACAGAGAAACATTTGAATTAAAGGATATCATACATCACCTAATGGGCATCTACAGAATATTACACTTAAATAACAGAATATTGCACTTACATACCAAAGAATACACATTCTACTCAGAAACCCATGGAAAGTTCTGTGAAACAGAACACACAGGTGAGGCACAAAAGAAACCTCAAAAAATACAAAAAAATGGAAAGAATTCCAAGTATTCTATGTGATCACAATGCAATACAAGTTGAGATCAATGGCAAAAGAGCTCCAGTAACCACGCAAACTCATGAAGATTAATCTACAGTCTTCTCAATGATTAATGGATCAGAGGAGAAATCAAGAAAGAAATAAAAATATTCCTGGAATTAAAGAAAATGAAAATACAACAAAATAAATCTCTGGGACATATTAAAAAGAGTTCCTAAAAAGGAAGTTTAGAGCTCATTAAAAATCAGAGAGCACACAAAAAAAGTGATTTAATGATACAACTCAAGAAGCTAGAAAAATAAGAACAAACCAAACCCAAACCCAGCAGATGAGAACAAATAACAAAAGTCAGAGCAAAAATCAACAAAAAAGAAACAAAGAAAATAACTCAAAGAATCAATGAGTGTATGAGCTGGTTCTTTGAAAAGATAAAGAAGATAGACAGAACCTTAGTCCTGCTAAACAGAAAGAAAGAACAAATCCAAATCAACAAAGTCAGAGATGAAAAGATAAACCCTACACCCCAGAGTCATCCAGAACATTATAAGGTATTACTTTAAAATTTAAAAATCTATACTCCATTAAATTAGGAAATCCAAAAGAAATGAGCAAATTTCTAAGTTCAACCAAATCACCAAAATTAAACAGAGGAGATATCAACAACTTACACAGATCTATAACAAATGCGATTGAAGCAAAAATAAAAAGGCTTTCAAGTAACACTAAATCCCAGGTCTAGCTGGATTCTCAGCAGAATTTTACCAGACCTTCAAAGAAGAACTACAACCAATGCTGCTTAAATTATTAAAAAAGAAAAAGAATTCCCAAATCCTTCTGTGAAGCCAGTATCACACTTATACCAAAATGAAATAGAGACACAGCAGAAAAGCAAACTGCAGACCAATATCCCAATGAAAACAGATGCAAAAATTCTCAATAAAATACTTGTAGGAATTCTACAAGCTCCTGGGACCCTGTTCATATGAACTTGCAGCATTGGTTTCAATCCACATGACCCATGCAAGCTCAGCCCAACAAAAACCCAGCACAGAAATTCAGAAATGAGTAGCAAAGCCCAACCTTGGCTGAAGAAATATAGGCAGCCGATTAGGGTTGGGTGAGGGAGAACTGGCCTTCTTTAGGAAAGGGACCCAGTCAGGCTGATTAGAACTCAGGGTTTAGCTGGAACTGAGGAGTGGGTAGGGAGAGTTGGCTCAATAGACCCTAGCAAAGAGAATGTGTGAACTCTTGGGGTGGGGGTGGGACTGCAGTAGGGTGCCAATGGAGAAGTAGATATAAAGGCAATTAAGACTGAAAAGAGCTGAACAGAGACTTCCCAAGTGAAGAATTAGAGATGGCTGAGAAACATCTTAAAAAGTGTTCAGGGCTGGAGAGATGGCCTAGCAGTTAAGAGCGCTGACCGCTCTTGCAGAGGACCGGGGTTCGATCCCCAGCACCCACATGGCGGCCGAGAACTGTCTGAAACTCCAATTCCAGGAGAACTCCAGTTCCAGGGGAATCTGACACCCTCTTCTGACCTCTGTGGCATTGCATGACACGGGTGCACAAACTTGCAGCAGACAGTACATTCATACACATACAGAAATAAATAAAAAAAAATTAAAAAAAATGTTCAATGTCCACTAATCATTAAGGAAATGCAAATCAAAACCACTTTAAGATATCATCTTACTCCAGTAAGACTGGCTAGGATCAAGAAAACAAATGATACCAAGTGCTGGAGAGGTTGTGGGGAAAGGGGAACACTCATCCACTGCTGGTGGGAATGTAAACTCGTACAGCCACTATGGAAAGCAGTGTGGAGAACCCTTGGAAGACTTGGAATGAACTTGCCACCCGACCCAGCCATACCACTCCTGGGCATGTACCCTCAAGACTTACGCCACCACAGAGATACATGCACGGCCATGTTTATTGCAGCTCTCTTCACAATAGCAAGGAGCTGGAACCAACCCAAGTGCCCCTCAACTGATGAGTGGATAGAGAAAATGTGGTACATCTACACAATGGAGTTCTATGCAGCAGTTAAGACAGATGACATCATGAACTTTGCAGGTAAATGGATGGAACTAGAAGATATTACGTTAAGTGAACTAATACAGTCCCAGAAAAACAAACGACGAATGGTATCCCTCATCTGTGGATGCTAGCCCCAATTACCTAGTTGTAAGTATTTCTTGTGCAGGGTTCCTTGAGCTTTTGTCCAAGTAGTTGGGAGTGATGCATATTGGAAACAACAACAACAACAAAAACAACAACAACAACAGAAAAGAATTTCTGCTCGAAACAGTCAACTTGTGCATCAATAATTTTGAGAAAGACTCAGAAAAAAAATGAAAAACATGTTTGGCAGAATGGATGAGCTCTGGTGGGGTGGGGGGCTAGGAAGGGGGACATGGGTCTAGATTTGATTTGTAACATAATCTTGTATTATATATATATATATAATGAAAAAAGACTGAAAATTGTGTATGAAACACATAAAAAATTTCAAAAAATGCTTATTAGCTGCATACAGGCACATTTCAAAAAGATCACCCACCATGATCAATTTGGCTTTATTACAGAGATGTAGGGATGGTTCAATTTAGGTAAGTCAACAAATATAATAAATCATACAAATTTTCTTTAAAAATCATGATCATGTCAAATCCAACATGCCTACATGATAAAAGTCCTAGAAGGACTGGAAAAAAACACACTTCAGCTTAATTAAACTTATAGCTGACAAACCTATAGCCAACACCATTTTTTAAATTCTTTTTGAGACAGGGCTCCCTGTAGCCCCAGCTGGTCTGGAACTTGATTTGTAGACCAGGCTGGCCTTTAACTCACACAGATATCCTCTTGACTCTGCCTCCCAAGTGCTGGGATTAAAGATGTGATGCATCACCACACCCCACCCAACTTCATTTAAAAATATTTTAATTGAAATTTTGTTCATTTCATACAACGTTTCTCAATCCAGTTTAGAGTCATTCTTCCTTCCATGCCCCCACCTCACTGGAGCTCAGGCATTCTGCCATACATCTTTTTCTCAGTCTTTTTAAAGTTTCTCTTTGCAGAGGTGTACTGCTTGGGGCAGGTTTACTTTTTTAGTTCTTTGACCTAGTCCTTTTGTTGTTGTTGTTGTTGTTCCTTCCAATTCGTATTCCTCTAAAATATGCATATATATGTCACACATATACCTAAATTATGACGACTGAAAATAATGCATAAGTTAACTCCAAAATGTGTTTAGGAATTCACATTTTCCCCTTTATTTTATATTACTCCAAACTGGCCTAAGATCAGGAAAACAAATGACACAAAATGCTGGAAAGGTTGTGGGGAAAAGGGAACACTCATTCACTGCTGGTGGGAATGTAAACTCACACAACCACTGTGGAAAGCAGTGTGGAGAACCCTTAAAAGATTCAAAATGAGCTTGCCACCTGACCCAGCCATACCACTCCTGGGCATGTACCCACAAGACTCGTCTTACTGCAGAGATACATGCACAGCCATGTTTATTTCAGCTCTCTTCACAATAGCAAGAGCTGGAACCAACCCAAATGCCCCTCAACTGATGAGTGGATAGAGAAAATGTGGTATATCTACTCAATGGAGTTCTACGCAGCAGTAAAGAAAGATGACATCAAAAGCCGAGAGCAGCTGAGGCTTGGCACTGTGCGAGGCCAGGAAAGGCCACTGATGAAAGTGCACAATTGGTTGCAGTGAAGATCCCCAGGATTGCAGGGGTCATGAAGATAAGCTGAGGCTTTGCACCAGGATAGGTCAGAAGAGACCACTGATGAAGGTGCTGCCTCAGCTTCAGTGGAGACCCCAGCTTTCTGGAGATGCCGGGGCCATGGGATGACCACCAAGAGCAGCAGCAGGTGTAGAATGGATCTGGCCTGGGCCTGCAAGATGAGCTGTGTGTGCTGTGGATGGCTGAGTCAGAGAAGAGGAGCTGCTGAAACCCTTTGGAGCCTAGAAGATTGTGAATGAATACCAGATGTCCAGCTTTGAGCTACTTTGCTGGACTTAGGTTTTGCTTAGGTGTGCCTTATTCTTCCTTTTGAAATAAGACAGTAGTTTGTTTTGGATTTTACAGGAGCCCACAGTTGACAAACTGTGAACTTTTTTTTTTTAATTAATTTTATTTTTTTTTATTTCTGTATGTGTATGAATGTACTGTCTGCATGCAACTTTGTGCACCTGTGTCGTGCAATGCCGCGGAGGTTAGAAGAGGGTGTCGGATTCCCCTGGAACTGGAGTTCTCCTGGAATTGGAGTTTCAGACGGCTCTCCGCCGCCATGTGGGTGCTGGGGATCGAACCCGGGTCCTCTGCGAGAGCGTTGGCGCTCCTAACCGCTAGGCCATCTCTCTAGCCCCAAACTGTGAACTTTTAAGTGTTTGGACTTTTTAAGAACTGCGAGGCTTTCAAGGTTGTACTGTCTTATGTTGTGATTAATGTTAACATCATACCTTGGAGACAAAAAATTGAAAAGTGATATAAATTAATAGTGATGTGTTTTGCATGTCAAGTTGACAAGGGGTCAATTGTGCTGGATAGCTTTAGTGTCAACTTGACACACTGGGTTGAAGGAGCCTCAATTGGGGAATTGGTTCCATTGGACTGGCCTGTGGCCATGTTTGTGGTGTATTGTCTTGATTGTTGAATTATGTGGGAGGTGGGTGGTACCACCCTGGGCAGATTTTTGTGTATGGTATGAGAAAGCAGGGTGGACATGGGTCAGGGGAGCAAGCCAGTAAGCAGCATTCCTCCATGGCCTGTGCTTCAGCACCTGCCTCCAGGTTCCTGGCCTGAGTTCTGTGGTGGGCCCCCTCAGTGAGGAACTGTGACCCAGGGGATGTGAGGCAAATAAACCCTTTCCACCCAAAGAAGTAAGAAAAAGTTTTTCATTATAAACTACTGTCAGATATCCACACAATAAACAAAATTTTGCCATTGTTCATAAGAGAAAAAAAATATGAATACAAACCTTTCACCCATATATAGCAATTATAGAGTCTGAAAATAAGTGGTAGGTCAATTCTAGACCCCATTAGGAGATTCACACTATAACAACACAGTTTCTTTTTTGCCCCTTTGTCAAATATGAGGTGGCTGAAATTGTATGAGCTCAAGTTTGGATCTTCGATTTTGTTCCATTGGCCAATGGGTCTGTTTTTGTGCCAGTACCAGGCTGTCTTTATGAGTATAGCCCTGTAATATAACTTGAAGTCTGGTAAAGGAATCCCCCCTGTATTGCACTTTTTCCTCAGGGTTGCTTTAGCTATTTGGGATCTTTTGTTTTTCCATATGAATTTAAGGATTTTTTTCCCCAAGTCTGTGAAGAAACTCATGGGGATTTTGATTGGGATTGCATTGAATCTGTATCTCAATTTTGGGTAGAATGAGAACATTTTTACTATATTAATTTTTCCAATACATGAGCATGGGAGGTCTTTCCATCTTTTGTTGTTATCTTCAATCTCCTTCTTCAGGGGTTTAAAATTTTTGTTGTAGAGGTCTTTGGTGTCTTTGGTTAGGTTTATTTCCAGGTATTTTTTGAGGCTATTGTGAGTGCAAGGTCTCATTATATTCCTTCTCCAATTGTTTATTGTTGGTGTAAACAAAGTCTACTGATTTTTCTAGGTTAATTTTGTGTGCTGCCACTTTACTGAAACTCTTAATCATTTCTAGGAATTTTCTGTGGAGTTTTTAACATCCCTTAGGTAAACTATCATATCATCTACAAAAAGGGATAGTTTGACTTCCTCTTTTCTGATTAGTACTCCTTGAATTTCCCTTTCTTGTCTTATTGCCCTAGCACATTTCAAGCATGATGTTGAAGAAGATTGGCAATAAGGGGCAGCCTTGCTGAGTTCCTACCTTTAAGGGGAATGCTTCCAATTTTTCTCCATTTAGGATTATGTTGAAGAATGTTCCCTTCAGTCCAATTCCCTCTAGAACTGTAAACATGAAGGGATGCTACATCTTGTCAAAGGCTTTTTCTACATTGATTGAGATGATTGTGTGGTTTTTGACTTTCAGTCCATTTATGTGTTTTATGATATTTAATTGATTTACGTATGTTGAACCATTCCTGCATCTCTGGTATGAATCCAATTTGATCATGATGGATGATGTTTTAGATGTGGGTCTGTAGGCAATTTGTAAGTATTTTGTGGAGAATTTTTGCATCTATGTTTATTAATGGACATAGTTTTCTTTTTGGTTGAATCTTTGCATGGTTTTGGAATTAGAATGATGCTGGCTTCATAGAAGGAATTTGGGAGATTTCCCTCTGTTTGTATCCTTCTGAACATTTTGAGTAATAATGGTTGTAAGACCTCTTAAATGTTTTATAGAATTCTGCTATGAGACCATCTGGGCCTGGGCTTTTTTTAGTTGGGAGGCTTTTCATTACATCTTCAATTTCCTCACATATAATGGCTCTGTTTAAACTGTCAATCTCATCTTGGTTAAGCTTTGTTGGTTTCCAGGATTTCAGATATTCATCCATTTCTCTGAGGTTTTCAATTTAGAGTATAGGTTTTTGAAGTATTCTCTTTTTTTTCTTTTTTCTTTTTGCATGTGTAGTCATCTCATGGTTGGGAAACTCGAATATGAGTGGGAAACATCCTCATCACAGGCTGAAGTATTCTCATATGATTGTCTGGATCTTTTCTTTGTCTGTTGTAATGTTTCCCCTTTCATCATGAATGCTATTGATTTGGAGTTGCTCGCTCTAGTTGGAGTTGCTCACTCTATCTTTTGGTTAACTGGGCTAGAGGTCTGTCTATTTTGTTTATCTTTTCAAAGGACCAGCTTTTGGATACATTGATTCTTTGTATTGTTTTCTTTGTTTTTTATTGATTTCTGCTCTGATTTTTGCTATTTCTTCTTCTCTGTTGGGTTTAGGGTTCATTTGTTGTTGTCTCTCAAGTGTTTTTAGCTGCAGTGCTAGATTGTTTATTTGTTCCCTTTCTGTTTTTTGATGTGGGCACTTAGGGCTATACATTTCCCTCTTAGGACTGCTTTTAAAGTATCCCACAAGTTTTATTATGTTGTATTGTCTTTTTTGTTCAGTGTAGTAGTCTGGGTTTGCCTCTAAAGTCGTTTATCACTGGGAATACTTTGGTCCACATTCTTCTGGCTTTCACAGTTTGCACTCAGAAGTTAGCTGTAATTCTGATGGGTTTCCCCTTATGTTGTTTTTCTCTTGTGGCTTCCAGTATTTTGTCTTTGTTTTGAGCATCTAGGATTTTAACTATGGTATGGTGTGGGGAATTTCTTTTCTGGTCTTGTTTATTTGGTGTTCTATGTGCTTCTTGTATTTGTGTGGGTTTGTCTTTTTTCAGTTTGGGAAAATTTTCTTCTATTATCCTGTTGAGTATCTAGCCAACACTGTTGTCTTGAGATTCTTTTCCTTCCTCTATCCCTATGATGAGGAGGCTTGGTCTTTTTATAGTGTCCCACATCTCCTGTTTCTTCCACTCTTGTGTTTTAAAAAAATTTTCATAATCTTTACTAGTTGCTCATGTGTTATCCTGCAGGTCTGATATTCTTTTTTCTGCTTCATCCATTCTGCTTCTGAGGTTTTTTTCTCCCATCCTTCCCTGCTGATTGGATGAATGTTTAATTTCCTTTTTCATTTCTTCCTGTGATTTCTTTAGTATTTCTACTTCCTTTTGGAGCCTGTCATTCTCTTCTTATAGCTCCTTGCTTCAGTGGTCAGTTTCTTTATTCTTTTCAGCCTGGGATCTTTTCAGTTTCCAGTTCCTTCCAGAGATTGTCATTTTCTACCTTTAGTTCTTTCCAACCTTTGTCATTATCTCCTCTAGGTCCTTCCTGAGTTTTTCATTCTCTCCCTTTAGTTCTTTTATTTTTTCTTTATATTCTTTGATTTCTATGAATATGTCTACAATTGTTCTTCTAATATCCATTTCTTGGTTTCCTTCCAGGGAGATTTCATTGTAGGAATCTTCTGTAGGACTGGTAGAGTTTGGTGTGGATTTATTATGAGCTTTTCCCATGTTGTTTTTTGTTGTGTCTTTGGCATGTGTATTTGTTTGTTTGTTTGGATTCTGGTGCCTCAATGTTGGCTGCACAGTCTAGAATCTAGCACTGTGCCTGCTAGATCCCATCATAGCACCACCAGTTTGGGAGGGGATGTTTGATACTTTGGCCCACACACTGGTAACCTGTTGACCTGCTGGCTAGGTCTGCCCACTGCGCTGCTTGCTGGAACCAGAGGTGGGAGGTTTCTGGGTTATACCAAGCCTCCAGGGGCAGGTTGCAAAGCCCCAAGGCAGGTGCACCTCACCTGGGTGAATGCTGGTATTCTTGTGCACCCCTGTCTAGGTCTGCACACCCCAAAATCTTACATATAAGAATGCCTATCAGCACTTGTCCAAGAATCTTCTTGCAACAGATGGAGATTGTTGCAAAGTTTCACAACTGATAGAATGGAGAGAATAAGTGACATTGAGGTTCCAACTCCTAAGTGATACATGTACAATGCAGTCTCTACACCTAAGGCTTAGGAAATGTCATGAAGAAGGAGCAGAAAGACTGTAAAAGGCAAAGGGACAAGAAACCTTCTGCTAGTCAATACGTTCTGGATGTATTGAGCAAACACTCATGAAATCGCCACAGATGGTAGCCAAGCAAGATCTGCATAATGATAAAACCAGCTTACATGCCAAATTGGATGTGGAAAATTTCAAGGGGTCCCGCCCCAAGACGAAGTGCCACAGGCAATCAATGGATGCTGAGGGAGGGAAAGTCAATTTTCTCCTAAGGACAAGTTGCCTGAGAGTTTGTCTGATCCCAAGTGAGTAAGCCAAACAGAAGTACATATGAGCACCCCTAAGTGGAATAAATATATGATATATATATATAATATATGAAGGAAACTGTGAAGAAGTTAGAGTGGAGCTGGGATGGGTAGAAATAATAAAATGCAATACTGATGTATGAACTTCTAAAAAATAGAGCTGGAAAAAATGTGGCTAAGTGCTGGTGAGTTGGCTCACTGGCAGAGGTGCTTGCTGCACAAGCTTAGAGACCTAAATTCAACCCCTGGAACCTACATAATGGTAGAAAGAGAGAACTAATTACACAAAGTTTTCCTCTGACTTCCACATATGTACTATGGCACACATGCTCACACAAATACCTAACACACACACACACACACACACATCCTAATTTAAAAAAAATTAAAAAAAAATTTAAAAGGTGGCTGGGGAGTAAAACAAGTGCTGGAGGCATCCTGACCAGAGTCCTCTGCAGTATCAGCCTGGAGCTTCTGCTGCAGTCCTGCCCAAAGTGTTGTGGGGTTTAGTCAACATCTGCCCAAATTTCAGGCGATGCTGGGCTATTGAATCTGAACTGTCAGTGGAATCTGGCTTTGGTGTTACCTATGCAGTCCTATGCGGAGAGTTTCCTAACTGTATGGGAGCAGATGTGACATCTTTGTGGCACTCAGGTGATGCGTTCCCTACCTAGTACCCTGTAGGCCATCCAAACAATGTCCACACACTACAGCAATGGTTCATAAGAGGGGCTGATCCATCCTCACTAACACTGCAACAGAATATTTAGCAATGCATGGAGATTTTTGGTCATCAAAACTCTAGGAAGGAATTGGGTGATGCTGCTGTTGCCGTTTAATGGATAGAAGCCAAGGGTGATGTTAAACACTGTAGCCTGCATAGGACAGTCACCATCAGCAAACAACAGTAAGTCAAACTAATAGCACTGAAGTGGAAAATACTTCACCAGCAAAAGTCTCTCAGAAGATAAGCATATTTTAATATACTTGGTTGGGGCTCTGCCTTCTCAGGGGTCTTAGGAGCAGTTTGGAATGCTAGCTGGGAAGTGGTCCTGCTTGCTCTTTGCCTCTGAAGAGGTTAAGAGGATGGTATGATTCAAACTGCCTCTGTCTTTTTCCCTAGGAGTGCAGGGCTAGGAATGGCTGCCTTGTGTCTTCCTACTCACTCCAGGAGAGGGTCCATAGGTTGCAAGGTTCATGGTGGACAGCAAGGGGTGGAAGGCCTACTTTGATTATAACTGTGCCCACAACTTATAACATAGGCTTTGAAGCATTTAGGACACTTATTTTATAAGTGGTTGACTGGGTTTGTGATGTAGCTCAGTTAGTAGACTACTTTCCTTGCGTTCCTGAATCCCTGGGTTCAATTCCCAGCACCTCATAAACAGACCATGGTGTGTAATGCCTATAATCCTAACACTTCAGAGGTGGTGTTGGGGGGATCAGAAGTTCAAGGTCATCCTCTGCTACATAGTGAGTTTGAGACCATTGCCTCCAGGATGGAGAAAGTGGTGACTGAATGGCTGAAAGATGCCTAGTGAACTTAAGTTCTTAGATGCACCTTATTGGAGACTCTAAGTAGCTCTTGGTCAGAGAGGGAAGCACCTGTTGGGAGGAGCCAGGACCAAGTTACCACTTCCCTCCTCTCTAGGTCTTGGTTCAGTGATCCACACTTCAGCATCATCTGGTGTGGATCACAGGCTGTGGCATGGGCTTGTTTCCTTTCTGGCTTCCATGCTTCTGGGAAGCATAAGACTGTTCAAGTAGATTAACCCCAGTGACCTTCTGTTTCTTCATTTATAACTTATTATCACTTAGAAATAGCGAGAGTGCTTCACTTGGTTCATAAAATTTGAGAGATTTACATGGAATAAAAGCATATGACAAGTGGATATGCTTAAGAGATTTTCCCAAACAATCTTATGGTTGGAGAATCATATAGAAGGGTAAGCAAGGGAAAATGCATCAGTCTAAATGAAATGGTAGAAATACAAATGGGATTGTATATAAACACAGTTAGAATAATGACTGATACAGAAGGAGTCAATAAATGTTATTTTCCTCCCTTTTGTGCAAAGCTCCATGAAACTAGAGATGACAGACGGGCTCAGAGCAGAGCGGGGTATACACCATGAGCTGTGGCAGAGGGAGGTCGAGCTAGTTATATGTGATGGCTTTTGTTTACTCCATGGATCACAGAACACTGTCATTTGGGGAAGATGAGAAGGAAATTAGAATACAATTTTGACTTGGGAAAGGTAGGGAGAATTTGGGAAATAGATTTGGGAAAGGGGAAACTATAGCAAAAGAACAAAAATATGTGAGTAAACACACAGCTAAGACTGAAGTGACAATTCTTTTCTTGAGAAGTACGTAGATTTTTTTTTTTTAGTTGTCTCCTTCAGAGCAGAGCCATGGGTGGAAGAGGTAACTCTAGTCCAGTTGGGCACATGTACACTAACAGTAGGGGTAAACGCACACATGAAGGTAGATGTAAAGGGATGTGAACCCAGGAGTCGCGCAGGAGGCTGGAAGAAGGAACTCAGGGACTGGGTCTATGAGGAAGGGAACAGACCAAGAAGAAGAGCCTGACAGCAGCACGACAGTGTTGGGCATTTTGTAGTTCTGGGTGCTAATTTATTCCATGCTGAGGCTGTGTCACTGGTTTCTTCATGGGAGGTCAAGCTCTTTGGAGAAGAAGAGCTTGAGGTTCTGTGGACACTGGTCGCCTGTGGTGATGGTAGAGGGAAGGCAGACTAGAAGCATTATCCTGCGAAGAATCCTTTCTACGGGATATGGAACCAATTATGGAAGAAGTGTTGAGATCTTAATCCTTATTTCCTCAGAATGTGACCCTCTGTGGGACTGGGGTGATTTTAGGTGCAATAAATTCATTCAAGTGCATTGTAGTAGTGTTGACCCTTAATCCCATATGACTGGTGAATTTATAGGAGAGAATACCACACGAAGATATGGTGAAGCATGGGAGAAGGTGGCTTTGTGACCACAAGGCTGAGGTAGGAAGAATGGCACATCTAAGCAATGCCACAAGTTGCCGAAAAGCATGCAAGCTGGGAAAAGGCTAGGAACTCTTCTTTCCTACAGGCTTTAGAAACAATGTGGTCCTAAAACACCTCAGTTTTGAGCTTGAGCTTCCAGATCTGTGATGAAATAAATTACTCTGTTATTTTAATCCAATTGTGTGTGTAGCTTTGTGCCAGCAGCTCTTAGAAGGCAATGTGACACTCTCCTCTGTGAGCCAAACCTCCTTGTGCTGTAAGGCTCCTCCAGCACGTCTTTTCCAGTCCTCCAGTCACACTGACATCTCCCGTCCTTTTCAGTTTTCCAACAATTGAAGTCTGGAATAATTGTGCACAATTTCAGTATGGAATTCTGATCTGTCTCAGGATTTCCTTCAACCTGAGAAGATTTGACTTTACCTAAGGTGTAAGCACCTGTCTGAGTATCTCACCCTGCCTAAGGCAGCTAAGCATCTCATTGCTCCTTGCCTGCTTGGGAGCATCTTGCTGGTGGTTATGTAATGCACTTTCAACTTGGTTCCTCATGTAGGTCACTTGCAAGGCACTCTTCTAGGGCACCACTATCCTGCTGAGGTTCTTTTGGCTCATTATGGAAAACTATAAAATGTACACGGTCAAAATGCATAAATATTTTTGCCATGAGAACAATTAAATATAGACAGGATCAATTTTTTTTTAAAATTAGTTTTTATTGATGCTTTGTGCATTTCATACATTTTTCCAATTCAGTTCAGGCTTATTTCCCTTTCCCTCCCCCCCCACCCCCACCCCATCCCAGATCATGCATTCTGCCATAACTGTCCTGCATCTTTCTCTCAGCAGTTTTTTTTTTCATTTTTAGCTATAAGTGATAATCCATGAGTACAAGCATCCTTCATGCAAAACCTATCTGCAGGCTGTTGTGCCCAAACACCTACAGCCCCACCATCCAGTGGGGGGTGACAGGTTGTTTGTTCAATCAAGTTGATCAAATGAGTGTCCAGACTACATTGCTGTAGTTTCACCATTCACCCCAATCGCAGCCCTTACATTCTACCACGCCCCCTCTTCCGCAGGTTGTTCCCTAGGCTTAGAAAAGGGGCACAGGTGGATGAGAGGTAAAACAGTCCACTCTCTCTGGAGCTGTTGACTTGGACTCTGGTCAATTCTGGCTGTTTCCTTTCATGGGCTGACAGTTTGTCCAGGAATAACCTTTCGATCCTACTAATGAAGAACAAGCAATTAGATATATAGGTATTTAAGCAGCACTAATAGTTATGGTAGGTTACTTTAGCATAGACACATGTTTGGATATGTTAATCCATGAATTACAATTTTCCCCCCTGTTAAATATGACAGGGTCTTACTGTGGCTTATAACATCTCCTAACCTGTAGAGGATGTAAGCTTGTGGCATCAGCCATGGGTTATTTCTCCAAGGGGAGAGCCAATAGCCAATTAGATTTGGGATATACAGGCACATGGCTGCCTCTGCTGCACAGTATTTCCAGGCAGGTGAGGTGTAGCTGGTGCTGACGGTGGAGTCTTGCTTGACTCAGGGAGACCCATATTTGCTTTATTGGTTTAGTGGCCTTTGGTAACACTCTCTGGCATTCCAGAGGCCATGACAGGATCAATTTTAAGGAAACCCCAATACACTATTGATTAGATGGTGAGGGTGGAAAAGAAGAACCTTATATTAACCTAAGGTTTTAAGAAATTCAATGACTTTTCCTTGTGGTATAGTGTTTTTTCTTTCTAAGTAACTTGATAACTAGATGTTGATTTTATGTAATTTTCTGAGTGCATATTCACTGTATCAAAGGAGGTATATTAAAACCAAGTGTGATTAAAATGTAAAAAAACAAAACAAAACCTGTGTGCAAGAGGCATTTATAAATGAATCCTGCAGATAATCTCCTTGGAAATGTATGCAAGAAAGTGGTAATAGTGACTGTGGGGAGGGGAATTATAGACCCAGGAATCAGCAGGATGAAACAAGGGGAGATTTTATGCATTGTACTGTTTTGTGTTAATTAAAAATGTGTGGTTATGAGAAAGGAAGAAGAGGAAAGAAGAGGAGGAGAGAAAGAAGGAAGAAGGAGAGGAGGTGAAGAAGCAGTGGGGCTGGAAGACAGCTAAGGCGCAAACGGGAGGTATTTAGGAGGAGAGACAGTCTAGGCCCGGGCCTGAGATGGCAGCCTGCACTTGAATGCAGGCAGGAAGACATGCATAATTGATCATGTGTATGTACCCACACACAGCCACAGATGCACAGATACACACACACACACACACACACACACACACACACACACACACATAGAGTTCTGGTCTGTTGTGCTTCTTCAAATGCCCTAGTCTTATTTAGCTTTCTGTGGGACATGACAGCATGATACCTGGTGTCAATCAAATGGCCTGGGAAGGCTTTATCTGCTGGCTTGATTATTTGGTATCTGTATTCCAATTCTTCATAGGAATCCTCCACCAACTGGTCATCTTGAATACTATGGGAAATTTCTTTGTGCTCTTTTTAAAAAAAATATTATTGCTGTTAAACTATTTCCATAAATCATACATCATTTCTCAATCAAATTTAGAGTCACTTCCCTTTCCATGCCCCTGACCCCACCTGAGTTTCTGCACTCTGCCATACATGTCTTGCATCTTTTTCAGAGTCTTTCCAGAGTTTTTTTTCCCTTTTCCAAAGCAGAGGCTTATTGTTTTGGGGAGAATTTCACTGTTTCAGTCTTTTTTTCCAGGTCTTTTGTTGTTTTTCTCTCCAACTTGTATTGCATATATATATATTTTTTCTATTTGTAGCACTTCATTTAAACCTCATAATAACATATGAGGTGTGTTCTCCTACTAGAAATGTAGAAAACATATGGGGAGCCTAAGCATCTGCCAGTCACTGTGGGACTCTAACAATGAACAGTAATGTGATGTGCCTGGCATCAAGTCTAGCTGACTCATTCACCAGTCCCATTCTAACCCATCTTCCATTGCTGATAATAGNATTTGTTTATTTTGATTATGGTGCCTCAGTGTTGGCTGCACAGTCTAGAATCTAGCACTGTGCCTGCTAGATCCCATCATAGCACCACCAGTTTGGGAGGGGGAGATGTTGCTATTTTGGCCCCACACACTGGTAACCTGTTGACCTGCTGGCTAGGTCTGCCCACTGCGCTGCTTGCTGGAACCAGAGGTGGGAGGTTTCTGGGTTTTTATACCACGCCTCCAGGGGCCAGGTGCAAAGCCCCAAGGCCGGGCACCTCACTGGGTGAATGCTGGTATTCTTGTGCACCCCTGTCTAGGTCTGCACACCCCAAAATCTTACATATAAGAATGCCTATCAGCACTTGTCCAAGAATCTTCTTGCAAACAGATGGAGATTGTTGCCAAAGTTCACACCTTTGGGTCTTTTTCTTTTTTTTTTTTTTTTTTTTGGGATAGAATGGAAGAGAATAAGTGACATTGAGGTTCCAACTCCTAAGTGATACATGTACAATGCCGTCTCCTACACCTAAGGCTTAGAAATGTCAGAAGCAGGAGCAGAAAGACTGTAAAAGGCAAAGGGACAAGAAACCTTCTGCTAGTCAATACGTTCTGGATGTATTGAGCAAACACTCATGAAATCGCCACAGATGGTAGCCAAGCAAGATCTGCATAATGATAAAACCAGCTTACATGCCAAATTGGATGTGGAAAATTTCAAGGGGTCCCGCCCCAAGACGAAGTGCCACAGGCAATCAATGGATGCTGCGGGAGGGAAAGTCAATTTTCTCCTAAGGACAAGTTGCCTGAGAGTTTGTCTGATCCCAAGTGAGTAAGCCAAACAGAAGTACATATGAGACCCCTACGTTGGAATCAATATATGTACTATATATATATACTATGCTGAGAAACTGTGAAGAAGTTAGAGTGGAGCTGGGATGGGTAGAAATAATAAAATGCAATACTGATGTATGAACTTCTAAAAAATAGAGCTGGAAAAAATGTGGCTAAGTGCTGGTGAGTTGGCTCACTGAAGATGGTGCTTGCCGTGGCACAAGCTTAGGCGACCTAAATTCACCCCTGGAACCACATAAAGGGGAAAGAGAGAACTAATTACACAAATTTTTTCCTCTGACTTCCATATGTATATGGCACACCGCTTTCACACAAATACCTAACAACACTACCACCACCACAACATCCTAATTTAAAAAAAAAATTAAAAAAAAAATTTAAAACGGGGCTGGGGAGTAAAACAAGTCGCTGGAAGGCATCCGGACAGAGTCCCTCTGCAGTATCAGCCTGGCGCTTCTGCTGCATTCCTGCCCCAACCCGTGTTGGGGGTTAGCAACATCTGCCCCAGTTTCAGGCGATGCTGGGCTATTGAATCTGAACTGTCAGTGGAATCTGGCTGTGGTGTTACCTATGCAGTTCTATGCGGAGAGTTTCCTAACTGTATGGGAGCAGATGTGACATCTTTGTGGCACTCAGGTGATGCGTTCCCTACCTAGTACCCTGTAGGCCATCCAAACAACGCCCACACACTACAGCAATGGTTCATAAGAGGGGCTGATCCATCCTCACTAACACTGCAACAGAATATTTAGCAATGCATGGAGATTTTTGGTCATCAAAACTCTAGGAAGGAATTGGGTGATGCTGCTGTTGCCGTTTAATGGATAGAAGCCAAGGGTGATGTTAAACACTGTAGCCTGCATAGGACAGTCACCATCAGCAAACAACAGTAAGTCAAACTAATAGCACTGAAGTGGAAAATACTTCACCAGCAAAAGTCTCTCAGAAGATAAGCATATTTTAATATACTTGGTTGGGGCTCTGCCTTCTCAGGGGTCTTAGGAGCAGTTTGGAATGCTAGCTGGGAAGTGGTCCTGCTTGCTCTTTGCCTCTGAAGAGGTTAAGAGGATGGTATGATTCAAACTGCCTCTGTCTTTTTCCCTAGGAGTGCAGGGCTAGGAATGGCTGCCTTGTGTCTTCCTACTCACTCCAGGAGAGGGTCAATAGGTTGCAAGGTTCATGGTGGACAGCAAGGGGTGGAAGGCCTACTTTGATTATAACTGTGCCCACAACTTATAACATAGGCTTTGAAGCATTTAGGACACTTATTTTATAAGTGGTTGACTGGGTTTGTGATGTAGCTCAGTTAGTAGACTACTTTCCTTGCGTTCCTGATCCCTGGGTTCAATTCCAGCCACTCCTAAACCGACCATGTGTGTATGCCTATAATCCTAAACTTCAGAGGTGGTGTTGGGGGGTCAGAAGTTCAAGGTCATCCCTGCTACCTAGTGAGTTTGAGACCTTGCCCTCCAGGATGGCGAAAGTGGTGGCTGAATGGCCCTGAAAGATTGCCTTTTTCGTGAACTTAATTTTAGATGCCACCTTATGGAGACTCTAAGTAGCTCTTGGTCAGAGAGGGAAGCACCTGTTGGGAGGAGCCAGGACCAAGTTACCACTTCCCTCCTCTCTAGGTCTTGGTTCAGTGATCCACACTTCAGCATCATCTGGTGTGGATCACAGGCTGTGGCATGGGCTTGTTTCCTTTCTGGCTTCCATGCTTCTGGGAAGCATAAGACTGTTCAAGTAGATTAACCCCAGTGACCTTCTGTTTCTTCATTTATAACTTATTATCACTTAGAAATAGCGAGAGTGCTTCACTTGGTTCATAAAATTTGAGAGATTTACATGGAATAAAAGCATATGACAAGTGGATATGCTTAAGAGATTTTCCCAAACAATCTTATGGTTGGAGAATCATATAGAAGGGTAAGCAAGGGAAAATGCATCAGTCTAAATGAAATGGTAGAAATACAAATGGGATTGTATATAAACACAGTTAGAATAATGACTGATACAGAAGGAGTCAATAAATGTTATTTTCCTCCCTTTTGTGCAAAGCTCCATGAAACTAGAGATGACAGACGGGCTCAGAGCAGAGCGGGGTATACACCATGAGCTGTGGCAGAGGGAGGTCGAGCTAGTTATATGTGATGGCTTTTGTTTACTCCATGGATCACAGAACACTGTCATTTGGGGAAGATGAGAAGGAAATTAGAATACAATTTTGACTTGGGAAAGGTAGGGAGAATTTGGGAAATAGATTTGGGAAAGGGGAAACTATAGCAAAAGAACAAAAATATGTGAGTAAACACACAGCTAAGACTGAAGTGACAATTCTTTTCTTGAGAAGTACGTAGATTTTTTTTTAGTTGTCTCCTTCAGAGCAGAGCCATGGGTGGAAGAGGTAACTCTAGTCCAGTTGGGCACATGTACACTAACAGTAGGGGTAAACGCACACATGAAGGTAGATGTAAAGGGATGTGAACCCAGGAGTCGCGCAGGAGGCTGGAAGAAGGAACTCAGGGACTGGGTCTATGAGGAAGGGAACAGACCAAGAAGAAGAGCCTGACAGCAGCACGACAGTGTTGGGCATTTTGTAGTTCTGGGTGCTAATTTATTCCATGCTGAGGCTGTGTCACTGGTTTCTTCATGGGAGGTCAAGCTCTTTGGAGAAGAAGAGCTTGAGGTTCATGTGACACTGGTTGCCTTTGGTGGATGGTAGAGGGAAGGCGGGACTAGAAGCATTATCCTGCGAAGAATCCTTTCTACGGGATATGGAACCAATTATGGAAGAAGTGTTGAGATCTTAATCCTTATTTCCTCAGAATGTGACCCTCTGTGGGACTGGGGTGATTTTAGGTGCAATAAATTCATTCAAGTGCATTGTAGTAGTGTTGACCCTTAATCCCATATGACTGGTGAATTTATAGGAGAGAATACCACACGAAGATATGGTGAAGCATGGGAGAAGGTGGCTTTGTGACCACACGGCTGAGGTAGGAAGAATGGCACATCTAAGCAATGCCACAAGTTGCCGAAAAGCATGCAAGCTGGGAAGAGGCTAGGAACTCTTCTTTCCTACAGGCTTTAGAAACAATGTGGTCCTAAAACACCTCAGTTTTGAGCTTGAGCTTCCAGATCTGTGATGAAATAAATTACTCTGTTATTTTAATCCAATTGTGTGTGTAGCTTTGTGCCAGCAGCTCTTAGAAGGCAATGTGACACTCTCCTCTGTGAGCCAAACCTCCTTGTGCTGTAAGGCTCCTCCAGCACGTCTTTTCCAGTCCTCCAGTCACACTGACATCTCCCGTCCTTTTCAGTTTTCCAACAATTGAAGTCTGGAATAATTGTGCACAATTTCAGTATGGAATTCTGATCTGTCTCAGGATTTCCTTCAACCTGAGAAGATTTGACTTTACCTAAGGTGTAAGCACCTGTCTGAGTATCTCACCCTGCCCAAGGGCAGCTAAAAAAAAAAAAAAAAAAAAAAAAAAAATAAAAAAAAACACACAAAAAATTTAAAAAAAAAAATAAAAAAAAAAAAAAAAAAAAAAAAAAAAAAACAAAAAATAAAAAAAAATCTAAAAAAAATTTTTTTAAAAAAACAAAAAAAAACAAAAAGCATCTCATTGCTCCCCTTGCCTGCTTGGGAGCATCTTGCTGGTGGTTATGTAATGCACTTTCAACTTGGTTCCTCATGTAGGTCACTTGCAAGGCACTCTTCTAGGGCACCACTATCCTGCTGAGGTTCTTTTGGCTCATTATGGAAAACTATAAAATGTACACGGTCAAAATGCATAAATATTTTTGCCATGAGAACAATTAAATATAGACAGGATCAATTTTTTTTTAAATTGTTTTTATTGATGCTTTGTGCATTTCATACATTTTTCCAATTCAGTTCAGCTTATTTCCTTTCCCTCCCCCCCCACCCACCCCATCCCAGATCATGCATTTGCCATAACTGTCTGATCTTCTTCTCAGTTTTTTTTTTTTTTCATTTTAGCTATAAGTGATAATAAATGAGTACAAGCACTCATTCATGTAAAACCAGTTTTCAGGCTGTTGTGCCCAAAACACCTACAGCCCCACCCTCCCCCAGTGGGGGGGGACAGGTTGTTTGTTCAATCAAGTTTATCAAATTGATGCAAGACTACATTGCTGTAGTTTCTACCGCAACCATTCCACCCCAATCGCAGCCCTTACATGCTACCACGCCCCCGCTTCCGCAGTGTTGATCCCTAGGCTAGAACAGGGGCACCGTGTGATGAGAGGTAAAACAGCACTTTCACTGCTAACGGCTGTTGGATGCTCTGTGTCCAATCTGGGCTGTTTTCCTTTCATGGGCTGACAGTTTGTCCAGGAATAACCCTTTCGATCCTACTAAATAAGACAGACATTAGATGACATAGGATTTAGACAGTACTAATTAGTTATGGTAGTACTTTCAGCATGACACATGTTTGGATATGTTAATTCCAGAATTACATTTTCCCCCTGTTATAATATGACAGGGTCTATACTGTGGCTTATAACATCTCCTAACTGTGAGGATGTAAGCTTGTGGCCATCAGCCATGGGTTATTTCTCCAAGGGGAGAGCCAATAGCCGATGATTTGGGATATACAGGCACATGGCTGCCTCTGCTGCACGCGTATTCCAGGCAGGTGAGGTGTAGCTGGTGCTGACGGTGGCAGTCTTGCTTGACTCAGGGAGACCCCATATTTGCTTTATTGGTTTAGATGGCCTTTGGTAAAACCCACTCCTGGCATTTCCGAGGCCATGAGACGGATCAATTTTAAGGAAACCCCAATACACTATTGATTAGATGGTGAGGGTGGAAAAGAAGAACCTTATATTAACCTAAGGTTTTAAGAAATTCAATGACTTCTTCCTTGGGTATAAGTGTTTTTTTTCCTTTCTAAGAACATACTGATAACTAGATGTTTGATTTTATGTTTTTCTGAGTGCATATTCACTGTATCAAAGGAGGTATATTAAAACCAAGTGTGATTAAAATGTAGAAAAACACAAACAAAACCGTGTGTCAAGAGGCATTTTATAAATGAATCTGCAGATAATCTCTTGGAAATGTATGCAAGAAGTGGTAATAGTGACTGTGGGGAGGGGAATTATAGACCCAGGAATCAGCAGGATGAAACAAGGGGAGATTTTATGCATTGTACTGTTTTGTGTTAATTAAAAATGTGTGGTTATGGAAAAGAAGGAAGAGGAAAGAGAGGAGGAGAGAAAGAAGGAAAGAAGGAGAGTGAGGGTAAATCAGTGGGGCTGGTAACAGACACCGCTAAGGCGCAAAACTGGGGGTATTTAGAGCGACGAACAGTTAGGCCGGCCCTGACGATGGCAGCCTGAACTTGAATGCAGGCAGGAAGACATGAATAATTGATCATGTGTATGTCCCACACACAGCCAGCAGTTTATGCACAGATACACACACACACACACACACACACACACACACACCACCACACCATAAGTTCCTGGTCTGTTGTGCTCTCTCTCAAATGCAGCCAGTCTTATTGTAGCTGTCTCTGTGGGATGTGCATGAGCATGTGTGTCAGATCACCTGGGTGTCTCTTCTCCTTCTTTAATCACAGTGGACCCTGCGGACTTCGGTTGTTCTATCTGCTTCGGCTTTGATTATTGGCTATCTGCTATTCCAATTACTTCCATAGGATTAGAATCTTTCCACCAACCTGGTCATCTTGAATACTATGGGAAATTCTTTGTGCCTTTTTATAAAAAAATATATAAAAAAAAAAACTGTAAACTTTCCAAAATCATACATCATTTCTCAATCAAATTTAGAGTCCACTTCCTTTCTGCCCCTGACCCCGCACCTTGAGTTTCGCACTCTGCCATACATGTCTTGCATCTTTTTCAGAGTCTTTCCAGGTGTTTTTTTTCCCTGTTCCAAAGCAGAGGCTTATTGTTTTGGGGAGAATTTCACTGTTTCAGTCTTTTTTTCCAGTCTTCTGTTGTTGTTTCTCTCCAACTGTGTATTGCTATATACTAATCTATATATGTATATATTATATATATATACTGTCTTCTTCCTCCTCGTTACTCTCGCATTATGCCTTTCTCTTATTCTCTTATGGATTGGAGGTAGCAGATGGTGGGGCAGGCATTGGAAGCAATTAGATGTACTCTTCAGTCATATATGACGTAGGGATGGAACTTAGTTTAGATCAAATTCCATCAAGAATTCACAAGGATCAGAGCTGGCGCTTGGCCTCAAGTGCTCTGTTGACACTAGCTCTCAGTGCTCTTTCCACACTGTCAGAGGCTGGCATCATATGAAATGTCATGCTACATCAGAGTGATGGACAGAACAGTGACCCTTGGTAAGAAAGTTATGGAAAAGTCTAATTTGCAATTCAGACAGAAGCAGAAATGAATTAGACAAGACTCCCTTGAGAAGGCATTAATTGAATGCATCGAGCAACCCTAATCAAGGTAGATTCTGTGTACCCCAATGATGAATGCTTCCATTTTCTTAATATTCTCAAGCCTGTACTCAATTCCTCATTGCATTCACACCAACCAGGCACAAGACAAATTCATGTCTAGTTAACGCATTGCCTCATTGCCTGCACGGGAGGGAGACATGCAGTCCCTTCTTCTGGTTTTATAACTCAACTAAATTTACTTTGAAGGAGAATTCACATGCAAAGAGAGTGAAGGACAGAAGAAAGGCAGTCACAGAGGCTGCCAAGCCCACCTCCTGGTGTGTAGACAATGCCAGGGAGAGGAAGGGAACTAGAATTTGATCCGTGGCTCATGGCCCTAGTGGGATGTCACGCTTCCCACATCAAGTGGATGGTTCTATTTGGGGAAATAATTTAGCCTTGAGGGGTAGGTGGACAGAGAATGGTGCTGTGTGTTCTGAGGCAGCTTGTAGGAGAAAGGAACACCAGCTGGGATGTGAAACAGTCCAGGAACCGAGAGCATGTGCCGAAAGGCATGGAATTGGCAAGCATGGAGTGGACACATGTTGCAGAATCATGGACCCAAATGTACTGTGAGCTGCAAGACAGTGGAGTTGGCCGGTCTCCTCACTCCTGACTCCAAAGTAGCTGAAGCAAACTCTTCCTTGGCTTAGTCTGCAGAGGTCAGTTCAGCAAAGGGCCTCTGTGGGATGAAGTCTTAATTGGAGTTCCTTGGCCACCAAGTTCAGGTACATCCTAGAATCAATGAGAATTTTTGAGAATGCTGTTGTCCCTTCCTAGAGGAAATATAAATCTGGAACCTAGCCAACTCTGTGGGAAGAAATCTTTCTCTCTATTCCTATGCCCTCCTCAGGAACTATTGGAATCAGAGTCCTGAGAAAACCCTGTCAGATCACCTTGTCTAAACTTCATGTTACAAATTAAGATATTAATGTGCAAAGAAAGGATCATGACTCTCCCAGGGTTATTAAAACCTCCAAAGGGGGAGACAGTATTCAAAATCCAGGTCTTGCTGCTTGAAATGCATGAGCTTCCCAGGCCAACTGTGTCTTCCAAAACTACAGCCTTTGAAGGGCATTTTGGGATTCAAGGTAAACATATAAACCATTGAAACATCAATGCTGTCCTGTAAGAGTGGTCACCAGGGCCCTGAGCTGAATGACAAATCACTCAGCTATGGTTTCCCTGGGCCACTTCAGTCGCTCCTTCTCTCCTTGAGTCTGTTTCCCTCTTGTTCCCGTCCTGCTTCACGCTGTCTCTGGTGTGTGAACACATTGCATCTATCTGGCTATCCTTCCTTCCCTTGAACTTAGTAGAAGCCATCAAATCATTTCTTCCTCGGCAACTTGGGCAATGTGTCAGGACTTTTATATTTCCTCAGAAGAGCAGCCCTCCACTTCACAGTTGGGTGGATTCTGGTTGTGTGACTGGTTTGCATTAAACTTACCAGAGCTAGGCCTGGCCACCCAGATGATTCTCACACTAGTTCCCTGTCTACTTTTCTGGGTCTCCTTTCTAATTAGCCTGACTCCTGTATCAGGAAATCCAGGAGATAGGAGGTAGTGACTTGACGTAAGTGATCAACATTTGAAGTAGCAATACCAAGGCAGGGGAGGAAGGGCTATCAGCTTTAGAGTCCTTTTGTATCCATTGGTCCACTATGTTGTGTAATATTTCCCATGGGCTTAATATTTACATAACATTCATTTACAGAGAGCCCTTCCATGAGCAAGCAATGTGCTGGGTACTACATATATATTTATATATAGTCAGTCCTCTCAGCCTGGAGCATAGGCGTGTAATTACTTTTCTGTCTCTTTTTTTTTTAAAATTAATGGAGGAAAATTGTGAATTCCTAAGTGCAACACTAAAAGAAAAAAGGGGACTGCCAATACCAGCCATGAGAAAAGACGAAATGCAGTATCCGACGGTTATGGCAGAATGCTGATCTGGGGTAAGCTCCGCTGAACGACTGGTGCACGCGCAAACTCGCGAGGGAAGAGGAAGGGAACATGCATGAACTGACAATAGAGCCAGGGCGATGATCGCAATGCTAGTCTGGCGGCACATGTTTATTTCAGCTCTCTTCACTAATAGCAAGGAAGCTGGAACCAACCTAATGTCCAACTAGATGAGTGGATAGAGAAAATGTGGTACATTTTACACAATGGTATTCCAATGGATGCAGGTAAAGAAGGAAGACAATCATGAGTTTGCAGGAATGGATGGACTTGAGATTATGCTTAAGTGATTAAATAACACAGTCCAGAAAAACAAGGACGAATGGTATCCCTCTCTGTTGGATACTAGTGCCAATTACCTAGTGTTGTAAGTATTTCTGTGCACAGCCCCTTGAGCTTTTGTCCAAAGGCATTGGGAGTGGATGACATATTGGAAACAACAACAACAACAACCAACAACAACAATAACAACAACAGAAGGACTGCAAACAAGAACCATCGTACTGAAACAAGTGACCTTCTCTGCTCAAAACGTCAACTTCCACATGGAGACAATATTGAGAAGACTGAGAAACAGATGGAAAGCATGTTTGGGCAGAAATATATGAGCTTGGTGGGGTGGGGGCATGGGGGGGCATGGTCTAGATTTGATTAAAAATATAAATAAAATAAAAAATAAATAAATAATAAGTCACATTAAAAAAAAAGAAATCATTTTATTTTAAATTTTAATTAAAATTATCAAATAAGAGAAAAATGAATGTTTCTGCTTTTTTCAGGCCCTGAAAGGACCCAGCCCCACTCTAGCTTTGGTTCTTTTGGAGAAAGTGAAACAAAACACGAAATCTTAGGGAAAGAAGCAAGAAAGTTACCAAAAACGTTGTTAGAGATCTCGATGGATATGCAGGAGATGCACAGTAGCACATTATAACTCTCTTTATAGATATTTCATAGGCTGTAGTCATTCAATCGTTGCAGCTGCCCTGGGCCACCCCATCTCTACCATTTGAACAGTTGCCAGAGACCCATCGCCCCAAATTGACAAGAGAAAATCCGGTTTATTAGTAAAGAAGCAGGAATTTTTGAAATTCTTTTTACTTTTGTTTATGTATGTCTGTGTATGTGCCTATATGTGTCTCTGTGTGCATATGCCACTTGTACCAGTGCCTATGGAGTACACAAGGGCATTTGGTCCCCTGAGACTGAATGTAGAGTTATAGGCAGATTGTGAGCTGTCAGACATGGCTTCTAGCTCTTAACCTCTGAACCTTCTTTCAATGGCAAGGGCAGATTCTTTATATTTTGTTGTGATTTTCATACAATACAATTGTGGATTAGACCTCCCCTCCCACACTATCCTCAATATTATTCCATATGCCCCCTACTCAATCTAATGTACTCTATTCTGTATATAAAATAAGGTCTATGACCGGGATGGGTGGTAGGACATGGCCTTTAATTCCTAGACAACTCGGGAGGCGAGGCAGCCGATCTCTTGAGAGTTCAAGGCCAGCCTGGTCTACAAGTAGCTCCGCCAGGCTAGCTTGGGACTAAAGGGAGACCCTGCCGTCAAAAGGACCAAAAAATAAAATAAAATAAGGTCTATGGGGAATCCCAATTTTGTGTCTCTCAAAGAATGTCGTTCAATGTGAGAGGGTCCTTCAGCTGAAGCCCAGGTTAAACCTACAACAAATGTCCCCTGCTCGGAGAGAGACCGTCCTCTAACCCACTCCAGGCAACAATCTATAGTTTCTAATTTCGACTTAGGTATAGGGTTGGAGCTTCTTACTTCCTCATATCTAGCCTGGGATTTTATTTCTGGTTTAGCTTGCAATGGGATTTAATGCATCGCTTGCTATCTACTGCTTGTTTTCGCGAGTTTCCATATGAAGAGACTATAACCAGTCTGTCTGGAAAATATCTGTTTCCCTGTGGTCATCCACTGCACCGGCTCTTGCGAGTCTGTTCTGCCGCATCCTGCGATGACCCCTGAGGCTCGAGGGCACAGGAACTTGGTGTGTACCCTATTCAGGAGCAAGTGCTCTGCAGGCTCTTGTTCTCTGCATGCTGGCCAGCTCTAGGTTTCTGTGTTAATCAATTCTGATGAATAAGGAAATACTTCTGCTGGTGAGAGTTGAGATGCATTCATTTATGGGTAGTAACGCAGATAGGTCATTGGATCAGTTTTAATATGACTATGAGACGATACTATAACCATTTTAGTAGACGATTTTACTGATGAGTAAGTATCTAGATTTCTTCCCTACTGTACGTGTGACCTGTTTAAGCCTCAGGTTTCCTAAGTACTTGATACAATTTCAGGTAATGGGCTCCATCTTTAAATCAAATCACTTAAATCCAATTAAAGAGATGATCTGGTCACTTCCTTTAATGATTTTGTGCCACCTACTACCCCTAGTGGGCATATCTTCTCAGACCAGTTTCGTAGTTTAACTAGGATTCAACAGCTGGGTAAGGGTGATGATAACTTTTTCCTTCTAATCAACATGCATAGCATCTTCTAGTCAATATGAAAGTATCCAGCCAGTGAGATGTAGCTCAGAAGTCAGCAACCAGTTTGATTTATCCTAAGGCAGGATTCCTCCTCCTCCCCTCCCCTCCTCCTCCTCATACCTCCTCCTCCTCCTCTCCTCCGTCTCTTCTCTCCTCCTCCTCCTTTCCTCCTCCTCCCCTTTCCTGTTCTTCTTCCCTTCTCTTGCCGTTCTCCTCTCTCTTCCTCCCTCTCTCCTCCCTCTCTCTTCCTCCTCCTCCTCCCCTCCTCCTCTTCTCTCTTTTCCTTTTTTTTTTTTTTTTTGGAGACATCGTTTGCTAGTTTCTTGAATCTACTCTTGTGTAGACCATAGGCTGGCCTCATCTCAAACAAGGTTTGTTTTGCTTCTGCCGCCATGAGGTGTGGGGATAAATGGCACATGCACCGATGCCAATGGCTCGAGAATTCCTAATTATAGGATTAAAAAAATTGACAAGATTTCTAGAACTGACCTGGCTAACTAGGCCATAGATAAAGGAAGAAAAATCGCCACCTACATGAACATGAGGTTGTCATGTCAGTGACCCTAAAACCTCTTTTAGTCCAGTGCAGTCCTTATCTCTCGCTGGTGATAAAGGAGGGCCTTCCTGGGTCCCTGTCATCCCTGCCCTTGTGGTTGTACATCATGACATTCCTGTCCTTCTACTTTTGGCTGTGTCTGGATCCTGCCTGAGCCTCACAAAACAGCTGTCACTCCTCATTTAATTAACGCAAAGCACCTGTCTCCCGAAAGGTTGCAAGTAACTGGGCTTTGAGAGTTCTCTGAGGATTTGAGAGAGGAGGGAAGGAGGCTGCCCCTTATGTGGGTCTTGGATTTGCCTAGGGAGAAAGTATGGCATCCGAAGAGCTAGACTGTGGCTAAAACCTTCTGCTCCTCAGAGTCCCCCATCTTTTTGGCAACTCCTGAAGTAAGTTCTTATTCCCTGCTAATAACGGAAATGAATGCAGGAAGAGTGAGAAGCTGCCAGGAATACTTATATTTTAGTATTTTCTGACAAAAGGACCCTAATTTTTGTTGTTTTTCTATGAAAGATCCCAGGAACAAATATTTTAGGCTTTGTGTGCCCATGTGGCTCCTCCTGTTATGTGCCCTACTCAGCTCTGCAACTGAAGCAGGAATGCATCCATTGACATTAGATAATGAATATTGTGGCTGTGATACAACAAAAGCTTTATGGGTAAAAAGGAAATAAAAAAAAGGAGAGAGAAAAAGAAAGGAAAGAAAAAAAAAGGAGAAAGAAAAAAGAAAAAAAAAAAAAAAGGGAGGAAAAAAAAAAGGGAAAAAAAAAAAAAAAAAAGAGAAAAAAAAGGGGGGAAAAAAATGAGAATTGCATGTTATTTTCAGGTGAAATTCAATATTATTCTCTGTGATGTTACCTGTTTAATTTCCTGGGTTGTCACTTGACTGGAACGTTGAAGGGAACAAATAAGAGAAAAGAGGGGTCTTCTGATTGGAGCAACCTGCCCGGAACCCGGAGTGGCCCACCCCAAATGTGGCGTTACCTTTTCGCGCAGGCAGTATTTAAGGCCTTCGGCAGAAGGAGCGGTCCCTAGTTTTTTCTCCTGCGGACTATGGCCTCTCTCACTATGGTTGAGTTTGTCTTGGCTGCTGTGATCAACATTTCGGATCCCAGTGTGTGTACTGAGACCTCGGCAGGATGCTTCCTGGAACCCATTTTGGGCCTCAGCACTATATGGGACTACTGAGACATGCACAGCTTGTGGACTGAGCAGTTCTGGATTCTCGTCTCGCACTTTCCAGTGTGGTGCAGCTACCTTGATCTCTTGAACTCTGTCATGTAGCAAGATCAATAAATTGGTAATAATAGCTATATATCATATTCATCCTGTTTGCTTCTGTTTCTTTAGAGAACCTGACTAATACCCTGGTCTCCGGTTATAGGCTACTCAGCTCTGCACTTGAAGCAGAATGCATCCATAGCACCATTAGATATAATGAATAATTGTGGCTTGATACAACAAGAACTTTATGGGTACAGAATGAGAGGTTGCATGTTATTACTTTGAGGTGAAATTCAATATATTCATCCGTTTTGTTTTTTTAAAATAAGATTTTTGGGCTGAGAGATGACTCAGCTGGATGACGTTGTATTTTAGCTAGTAAAACATGAAGACTAGAGTTTATACACGCCCACTATCCACAATAATCCCAGGCCAGGCATGGCGACCTGCTTATGTCCCAGTCGATCCAGTAGTGCAGAGAAACAAAAGATCCTGTGAACAAGTCGGCTGGCTAGAGCTTCACTGAATGGCAAGCACCTCCATTCCTTGAGACTCTGGCTCAATAAATAAAGATAAGGCAAGATGACTAAGGAAGCTATCAGAGGATCATATGGTTAATGGCCGGTCTGGACAAATAAACCCAATCGTGCCCAATGACAATAGCATTGTGTGCCTTACCCGCGCTCCGCATCATACGTGACACCACAGCCGCAATACTCCTCATATGTATTGTGCCATTCTATTCTATTACTGCAACAAAAATATTTAAGACAAAAATACCATACCTCACTCTCAGGTCTGACAAAGCACAAGCAGTGGATAGATTTGGCCTGTGGTTTGCTAATCTCTGATTTAGCCAACAACATCAGGCATCTGGTCTATAATCTCTAGACGGCATAGGCCCCAACCTGATAGCTTCCTGCCTTCCTGGATTCTCTTTCCTGTAGCATTTATATATTTTTTTTTTTAATCTAAATTAATTATTTTTTATATTTTTTTTTATCCTAAATCTAGACCCATGCCCATACCCTCCGGGCCGGTCCGCCGGGGAAACACACCTCATTAAAGGCAAATGCACAGAGGAGCAAATCACATGAGAAACAGCTCAAGACTGAATGTGGTGGCCCATATCTATAGTCCCAGTCCTCAGGAGGCAGGGGACGCAACTGAGTTCAACGGTGCACTCCTGGCACTGTGGCAGAGTTGAACACAAGGGAACAAGAAGAAAAGGACGCAAGAATGGCTTATTGTATTGCTGGCCAAATCATGCTTTTTCATCTCTTTTTTGCACGACGATCTTTCTCATATATATCTACCATGAGGGGGAAAAATGTTAGCAAATAATGAGTTTTTTGAAGCAGAATGTATCAGCATCTGATTTAATTCTCATCTAAGTAGCTAGCATTCGTATGGATCAGGTCCATGTGGTCTTAAGTTTGTATTTGTTTCTATAAATAACCTGAAGGTAGTTCTATACTACTATTCTAAACGAAATGTGTATTATTTGCGGTACCTAGCACAAAGCTCAAAGAGCGGGTGGCACCTAATTGCACACAAGACCACACTGCCCTAAATACTAATGATTGCAACGCTGTAAAGTCATGGTGGAGACTAGATATGATACGTGTCAAACAGATGACGCAGGATTTTACCTATTTGATAAGATATAGGTGAATATATTTCTGCGTACTGCTCGTTTACTTTCAGCTCGCAATAGAAATGGTCATTGGCCGAACTTAGCCTCATAGAGAGACCAATATGGTTCCTTTTTGCGAAGCCTCCATGATGCTTGTTCACTTTCTGTTTACTGCCTCGCAGTAGGTACCACTAAATAGATTATACTCTCGCTGTTGTGGATCCGTACTAGTCACCATACTTCCATGCAATATCTTTAATTAACTTAAACATAAAACTAATAAACAATCATCAAGGTTGAGGGCTGGGTTCATTATTTGGCGATTGTGGTTCCAGTCCACTCCTTGCTATTTTTAGGTGAAAGTATGAGCTGTCAATAAACGATACGAGCCGTATGTGCATGTTATCATTTCTCGCGAGATGGGACTGTGAGTTCTTCGGGGTACAGGCACTAGCCCCGCCAGTGTCGTATGGCTGGGTGCGGGCTGGTGCAAGTGTTCATTCCAGATGCTTCCAAGGGGGTATGCTTCGCACACCTTCTTTGCCTTTCACCACATAGGTGCGCGACTGATATGGCTTGTACATGTCCACGCCAAGACACACAGCAGTGAATGAAGTGTTTCCTCGTATTTTCCCCACAACCTCTTCCACATCTAACTCCTGGTATTCGGATGTGAGTTCTATATGTGTGCACTGTCGAGGTCTAGCCACAGTGCTTATTGGAGTGAGATTATGTCTTAAAGTGGTTTTGAATTTGCATTTTCTTAATTGGACTTAGTGCATTGTTTGAACACTGCTTATCTTAAGGCTCGGATTTCCCTCAGCTCATCTCTAGTTCTTGCACATCTTGTTGAAGTCTTTGTCTCGCAGACGTCACTTTCGCTACCCACGAATCAATATTGAGGTCTCCGTGAGGCGTAAAATTTTCGTGATTTGTCATTTTCCTTCCTCTTTGATATTCTTCTTGGAGAAAATGGTCTAATTGGATTAAGTCACTAATTATGTGAAATACGCGGACACTGGCGCTTGTTTGCTCCTCGAGGCCTGTCTAGTATGCAGTGTATACTGGTATTTTACGCCTCTCCACTCTTGTGGGCATATATACTATGACAAACTTGTCGCTTTCTTGTGGGACCAGTATACCTCTTTGTATTTCGAGCGGATACCATATTATTGGGATGTCTTTCCTGTGCTTGTGGAGTTTAGCCAATGAGCCTCTATCCGATTGGTAGTCAACATTGAGGCTTATCGATTAACATTCTATGACGTTGCAGCTGTTATGAAGTTGACCAGAAGCTAACGGGTCATACGTGCGTGGCAGGAAGCCTTCCTTTATTACCTACGGCCCTTCTCATTCGTCTTGTAGGTCTTGCGCGCTGAGAGACTTTTTCCTTCTATCTGCCTTTTCAGATGTGTCTGGGTTTTCCACCTTGTTCGACCCTAGCATCAGTCTGTTTGACTAACTGTGTGTAATCCATCCTGGACCGTTGTACCTTGGGCTCTTTAGTAGTGGGTGCGGAGGAGGGTAAGGTAGTGGCTATTAAATTTTCATATGGGCCTTCTAGACACAAGGTTGGGCTTGAGACAAACGTCTCCCTCTCTTAGTTTTTGTCTCTAAAACATCGAAGCTTGGTGTGCTTGTGTGATATGACTCATGCGTGCAGGTTTCTTCACATGTGGTCTTTCCTTGGCCCTCGTTGTAGAGCTCAAAGAATGTACTAGATAAGCCACTCAGGTCTGAACAAATTCGCTCGGGGTTGGGTCTATACGCGCCCATTAATGTTGGGCGGATTCTATTGTGTCCCGCCACTTTCCTGGTAGTCTCGCTCAAGTTGCATTCCTTTCTGTTCTTGTTGTTCCTATGCCTCACTCACTTTCCTCCAAGCGTCTTCTGGTTTTTTCTCATGGACATCATATGAATCGCACCCATCCATGTGAAGAAATACATCACTGCAGTGCTGTTTTTGAGCTAGTCTGGTATTATTACTGAATGCAGCAGATCTTGCACCCCTCCTGTGTATCTCTTCTCACTCAGGGTTGTTTTGGTTGTTAGACTGTGGGCGCGCATGCCCTTATTAAGGGAATATTCATTGATCACTCAAATGAAGTTTTTAAAGAAACTTGTTTGTAATATATCGCTCAAGGCCTTGTTAGAAGAAACCATGTCACGTTCGCGCGCCGAGTGATCTCATGATTGGGATATTAATGAGACATTATAGTAATTTGCTGTAGGATAGCAAGGTTTAACTCTTGCGCTTAATAACACAATGACATTTCCTTGTGGTCAATGTATAATTTTTTTGTGTACGAACTTCTACTCACATGAGAGGGACTATATATTTGGGAGGATAAATTTACTGTCAGTCTTTCGCTGATGTTACTTTCTTTCTGAATTTACTTATAAATACTTGTGGTAAAATAGGGTATATTCACAAATTTACTAGTGTTCGCTAGTAGCTACCTTTTAGGTGATGTCTAGGTTTAGGTTTGTTCCTAAAGGCTGGGAGATATTAATATTCATTGCTATTTTATGAGAGGCTATCGTTGTAGTTGGATGAGTAGGTCTTTGTTTATGTGTAATGTCGTTTCGTCCACCAGTCTGCTCAGTGTATCCTACATATTCGGGTTAGGTTGGGTAAGAAGGAAGGCGGAGAAAATTGAGATTTGTATATAATCTAATATAAGGTATTATAGTGTGTTAGTATCGCCTGCGAGAGTCTCTGTCTTAGTAACGGCTGTTTATTATTTTCGTTTCTCTCAGGACGTTTTGAGGCGTTGAGAGGTTTTTTTAGCATTTCTTTAAATGTACACAAACAAATGCATCATCAATGCGGAGCAAAATAAGGTGAAGAATGAAGCTTAACGAGACATTTTTCTCACTTTTCTCTCCGCTACTTATGTGTACGTAGGCTTCTCTCACCTTTAATTTCCCGTTTCGTCTTGACCGTCTTGCATATCCACGCTTATTGCAACGTGCTTTCAGTGCTTAGCAACTCCATTATTGTCACCGTAAGGTTGGGAAGTGGAATTGATGTTAGGCATGCAAGACGCGCCTGTCGCTCTACTCTCTAGCTATGACTCTCCTACTTTTTTTATAAAGAGGGTGATGGTGTTATTCTGTATCTCATATTTCCCCATTTAGGATGATATTTTGTGTTGTGGGTTTTTTTTTTTTGCTTTCCATTTTCATAGGCGATTCGATTACACCCTTTGCACGTGTAGAATGGATCCCTCCCAATCCCAATTCCCTTCCTAGGACCACTTTAAGAATGGAGGGATGCTGGATTTTTGTCATAGGCTTTTTCAGCATCAATTGAAGATGAATGCTGTGGTTTTTGTCTTTCATTCATTTATCCGTGTTTGATGATGTTTATTTGATTTTCATATGTTGAACATTCCCTGCCAATACTCTGGTATGTAAATCCCAACTTGGTCATGGGATGGACTGAATGCTTTCTTGATGTGCAGCTACGTGTGAATTGTCAGACTTTTGCCAGTGGATACGCTCTGTTCTATAGCCAGATTTTTGCGCATTAGGGTGTGTATCATGAGAGCCGGGAGATGGGTCTAATAACTTCTCATTATTTACATAGGGCCTTTGTATTCTTTTTGCCTGGGTGTTAATCGGTATATAGAGTCGATAGACCTAAGCAGCTTGATAGAAGGTATTTGGCGCTGGCCTTGCTCTGGCTCCAAGGTTAGGATTAGGCATGCCACCATGCCCAGCCTGTTGATTGCCTTTAATTGATCATTTAGGAAGGCTGGGAGCCGTGGGGCAGGGTCTGTGATGAAGACATGCATTCCTTCTGTAGACATGGGTCTGTGTCTGCCTTCCATGAGCTATGAGAGGAAGGGTTACTCCTTCAGCAGCATCTTTGTCCCATACTGAGGGACCAGCTTCATCTACAGTAAGTCTTCAGCACATGCCAGCTCAACAAGAGACGGAAGAATGACCCCTGAACCCCGCCCCTGTTTCCTCTTCCCTGTCCTACCCTCAGCCCTTTGCAGCCCAGGGTAGGGAGTAGTGTACGCGGTATAAGGATTGGAGCCCTGGACAATAGCTTAATGTGAGCGGGGACCATAAGGGAAAAAGAGGGATTGGGTGATTTTCTATTCCTATTTTCATTTCTGATTTTGGGCCACATGCTCTCCCAGCTTTTCTCTCGTGTGTAATGGCCCATAGTCTTGTTAGACTTAGACCTGCTTGTTTTTTTAAAAATTTTATTTACTTTTATAGGTGTATTGAATGTACTTTCTGCTTGTAGATTGGTGCACCCGTGTCGTGCAATGCCGCGGACGTCAGAGAGAGGGTGTCGGATTCCCCTGGACTGGAGTTCTCCTTGGAATTGGAGTTTCAGACGGTTCTCGGCCCCCTATGTGGGTGCTGGGGATCGAACCCGGTCCTCTGTAAGAGCAGTCGGCAGCGCTCTTAACCAATAGGCCATCTTCCAGCCCCCTACTTTTCTGTCTCTTTAACCAAAGTACCTGATAGAAATTAAAGGAGGAAAGGTTTAATTTAGCTTATGGTTTCAGAGAGATTTCAGTCTATCATTCAGGGAAGGCATGGTGGGAGGAGTTTGTGGTGGGCGCTGTTCATATCATGGTGGACAAGAAAGCAGAGAGTGGTTGGAGTCAGTGGTGAATACAGTCTATAGTGGCCTGCTGTCTGTGACACACCTACTTCCACAAGATAGGTCTTACTACCTAAAAGCTCCACAGCCCTTCAAAAGTCTCACCAGCTTGGGAACAAGCACCTGAAACATGAGCTTTGGGTTACGTTTCAGGTTCAAGCCATAACGAGGCATTCCCCCTGCCTTACAGGCTTAGAAGACTGATGCATGCTCTTCATAGAGAAGCTATGCCAGCTGATGTTGAAGTTGCCTGGGCCTCATACGGCATCATTCTGCCTTCCTAAATCAAGTGCTTTTAATGCCTTTGTTCTTCCATAGTCCCCATAAAAATCCCACCTTTTTTTTTTTTTATTCTTATTATTTATTTATTTATTTATTTATTCTATAGTCGTATTTATTGTTTATTTATTTATTCTATAGTCTTTTTTTTTAATTAGTTTTATTGATGCTTTGTGCATTTCATACATTTTTTCCAATTCAGTTTCAGGCTTATTTCCTTTCCCTCCCCCCCCCCCCCACCCCATCCCAGCTCATGCATTCTGGCCATAAATGTCCTGCATCTTTCTCTCAGTTTTTTTTTTTTTTTGAGCATAAGTGATAATCCTGAGTAACAGCATCCTTCATGCAAAACCTACATTGGTTTACAGAATCTGATAAAAATGGTACTGCATCTGAATTAAATGGAGATATATTCGCTGTTGCCCACATTTGCTTTACATTAAGTCTGTAGAGCAAGAACTTTGGGATTGACACATACAAATGTTCTCTATAAAATCCCACCTTCTTATCAGTAGCTGTGATGTTGACTTTTGTGGGTGAATTATATAACCTCTTATTCTAATGGAAAAAAAAACTTGAGTAATGCAGTAGGTTGGATAGCTTCTGGTGTTTGTTAACTTGGCACACCTGGGAAGAAGGAACCTCAGTTGTGGATTTTCCCTATCAGATTGGCCTGAGTCCATTTCTGTGAGGCATTTTCTTGATTGGTGAGTGATTTCTCAGAGCCCAGCCCCTGTGGGTGGTGCCAACCCCTAGGCAGGTTATCCTGGATTGTAGTAGAAAGGCAAGCTAAGCATAGGCCAGAGGAGCAGGCCTGTAAGAGCATTCCTCCATGGTCTGTGCTTCAGTCCCTGCCCTGAGTTCCTGCCTTTGTTTCCCTTAATAATGGTCTGTGACCTGTAAGAGAAATAAACTCCTCCTTTAGTTGCTTTTGGTCAGTGTTTTATCATAACAATAGAAAGAAAACTAGGAACGGAGAGACCCTCTGATCTCAGTGTGTAGTTTAGTGTTAACACTAGTGGAATCATTATTATTTTGTTTGACCTTCTGGTAGTTTTGGGGGGTGGTGATGGAGATTTCTGGGCTCATTAGAAAAAGTATTCCATAAATTTTCATCATTGTTCTTGTCTGTGGAGAAAAGAATGGTCTAGAGAATATCCAAGCTGGCCCTAGGAAGGCTGTGCGAGCCTGACACAGATGGCCAGAGCTGTCGGCATTCTGCCAAGAGAATGGCTCTGTCTCCCTCTCTATGCACATGACCATGCAACAGGCTCTGAGATGAATGGGAGGATCCAGAGATGGGACACTGCAAAAAAGCACACGTTGGGACCCCAGGGACCTGCCTTCCAGAGCACTGGCAATGAGGCTGTCCGGTACTGTTACACCTGTTTGCTTTCCATTTCTCACATTTCTAGGTTTCTTTTACATATCACAGACTTAAAAAAAATCTGAGTTGGTATTCAATTCTCCACTTTATGTCTATCAAAGTTAACTCTCTCTCTCTACTATATCTTTTCTTTTATATGTACTTTATTATCACTCTTCATCCTCCTTGCCTTTCATTCAAGTACCAGAATTGTGTTTCAGCTTCAGTTTGCTTTTGGTTGGTCAAGTGCAGGGGCACTTTCCTAGAATTGGCAGCTTCGCTTCACTAAATTACTAGTCTCCAAGTTGGTGATTGACAGCTCCTCTGGGGGTGGTCTTTCAGTTTCTAGTTACAGTTTACCCAGTTTTGACAGAAGATGCTTAGGAGTAGTAGAGAACACACAGTTCTCATGTTAAGACTTAATAAGGTGCTGTAGCAACAGTATGGAAAATGATTATTATTTCTGCTCAGAGGACTCTTAGCCAATCTGACGCATCTAACAATCTCTTTAAAAGCTCTCTTAAAAATTACCTAAATATCCCTAAACTGATGAATAGATAATCCTCCTCCTCCTTCTCTTCCTCCTCCTCCTTCTCTTCCTCCTCCTCCTCCTTCTCTTCCTCCTCCTCCTCCTCCTCTTCCTCCTTTTCCTTCTTCTTGGTCTTTTGGAGACATGATTAGCCCCAGGTTACTTGATACTTGCTTTGTAGACCAGGCTGGCCTCAATCTCACAAAGGTTTGTTTGCTTCTGCCCCATGAGTGTGGGGACTAAAGGCACATGCCACCATGCCTGGCTCAGAATTCCTAATTATAGGATTAAAAAAATTGAAAATTCTAGAACTGACCTGGCTAACTAGGCCATAGATAAAGGAAGAAAAATCGCCACCTACATGAACATGAGGTTGTCATGTCAGTGACCCTAAAACCTCTTTTAGTCCAGTGCAGTCCTTATCTCTCGCTGGTGATAAAGGAGGGCCTTCCTGGGTCCCTGTCATCCCTGCCCTTGTGGTTGTACATCATGACATTCCTGTCCTTCTACTTTTGGCTGTGTCTGGATCCTGCCTGAGCCTCACAAAACAGCTGTCACTCCTCATTTAATTAACGCAAAGCACCTGTCTCCCGAAAGGTTGCAAGTAACTGGGCTTTGAGAGTTCTCTGAGGATTTGAGAGAGGAGGGAAGGAGGCTGCCCCTTATGTGGGTCTTGGATTTGCCTAGGGAGAAAGTATGGCATCCGAAGAGCTAGACTGTGGCTAAAACCTTCTGCTCCTCAGAGTCCCCCATCTTTTTGGCAACTCCTGAAGTAAGTTCTTATTCCCTGCTAATAACGGAAATGAATGCAGGAAGAGTGAGAAGCTGCCAGGAATACTTATATTTTAGTATTTTCTGACACAAAGGCCCTAATTTTTTTTTTCTATGAAAGATCCAGGAACAAATATTTTAGGCTTTGTGTGCCATGTGGTCTCTGTTATGGCTACTCAGCTCTGCAACTGAAGCGGAATGCATCCATTGACATTAGATAAATGAATAATTGTGGCTGTGATACAACAAAACTTGATGGGTACAGAAATGAGAATTGCATGTTATTTTCAGGTGAAATTCAATATTATTCATCTGTGATGGTTAATCCTGGGTGTCAACTTGACTGGACTAAGGAACAAATAAGAGAAAAAGGGTCTTCTGATTGGAGCACCTCAACCCGGATGGCCCACCCCAAATGTGGGCGTTACCTTCTGCCGGCAGGCAGTATTTAAGGCCACGGCAGAAGGAGCTGGTCCCCTTTTTTTCTCCTGCGGCTTGCCTCTCTCATCTGGTGAGTTTGTCTTGCTGCTGTGATCAACCTTTTGGATCCCAGTGTGTACTGAGACCGGCAGATCTCCTGGAACCCATTTGGGCCTTCAGCACTGGATTGGGACTACTGAGACATCCAGCCTTGTGGACTGAGCAGTTCCCTGGATTCTCGTCTCGGCCTTTCCAGTGTGGTGCGGCTACTGTTGGAATCCTTGAACTCTGTCATGTGAGCAAATCAATAAATTGTATATAGCTATATATATTCATCCTGTTGCTTCTGTTTCTTTAGAGAACCCTGACTAATACCCTGGTCTCCGTTATGGCTACTCAGCTCTGCAACTGAAGCAGAATGCATCCATAGACATTAGATAAATGAATAATTGTGGCTGTGATACAACAAAACTTTATGGGTACAGAAATGAGAATTGCATGTTATTTTCAGGTGAAATTCAATATTATTCATCTTTTGTTTTTTTAAAATAAGATTTTTGGGCTGAAGAGATGACTCAGTGGATAGTGTTTATGGTATAAACATGAAGACTAGAGTTTATAACCCCACTATCCACATATAATCCAGGCAGGCATGGCGACCTGCTTATGTCCCAGTGATCCAGATGCAGAGACAAAAGATCCTGTGAGCAAGTCGGCTGGCTAGACTTCCTGAATGGCAAGCACCCCATTCCTTGAGACTCTGCCTCAATAAATAAAGTAAGGCAGTGACTAAGGAAGCTATCCAAGATCAATGTATGGCCTCCATACCCATGTGCCCATGCATGCATGTGTGCCTGTACCCACATGTGCCCCAATACTCATATGTATTCCATTCATATACACCTGCAAAAATATTTAAGACAAAAATACCATACCTCACTCTCAGGTCTGACAAAGCACAAGCAGTGGATAGATTTGGCCTGTGGTTTGCTAATCTCTGATTTAGCCAACAACATCAGGCATCTGGTCTATAATCTCTAGGGACCATCCCAACCTGATAGCTCCTGCCTTCCTGGAACTTTCTCTTTCCTGAGCATTTTATTTTTTTTAATTAATTAATTAATTTTTATTTTTTTATCAAATCTAGACCCATGCCCGCCAAAGGCTAGCTGGGACTAAAGGGAGACCCTGCCGTCAAACAGGACCAAAAAATAAATAAATAAGGTCTATGGGAATCCCAATTTTTGTGTCTCTAAAATGTCGTTCAATGTGGGTGGCCTTCCAGCTGAAGCCCGGTTAACCTACGCAACAAATGTCCCCTGCTCGAGTAGAAGAGCACGTCTCTACCCTCTCCAGCAACAATCCTTTTCTAAGTATTCCTGAGGTAGGGTTGGAGCTTCTTACTTCCTCATATCTAGCCTGGGATTTTATTTCTGGTTTGAGCTTGCATGGGATTTAATGCATGCTATTACTGTTGTTGCGAGTTCATATGAAGAGACTAACCAGCTGTCTGGAAAATTCTGTTTCCTGTGGTCATCCACTGCCCCGGCTCTTGCAGTCTTTCTGCCCCATCTTCTGCGATGACCCCTGAGGGTCGAGGGCACAGGAACTTGGTGTGTACCCTATTCAGGAGCAAGTGCTCTGCAGGCTCTTGTTCTCTGCATGCTGGCACAGCTCTAGGTTGCTGTGTTAATCAATTCTGATATAAGGGAAGACTTCGCTGGTGGAGAGTTTTGAGATGCATCTCATTTATGGGTATACCGAGATAGATCATGGGATCATTGTTAATATGACTATAGAGACGATACATAACCGATTTAGTGGAACGATTTTAGAATGAATGGAAGTATTAGATTCTTCCCTATGTACTGTGACCTGTTTAGCCTCAGGTTCCTAAGCTTGATATCAATGTCAGGTATGGGCTCCATCCTTAGAATCAAACCTTAAATCCAATTAAAGAGTATCTGGTCACTTCTATAATATTTGTGCCACTACTACCCTAGTGGGCATATCTTCTCAGACCAGTTGTAGTTTACAGGATTCACAGCTGGGTAAGGGTGATGATAACTTTTTCCTTCTAATCACATGCATAGCATCTTCTAGAATATGAACATACCTAGCAGTGAGATGTAGCTCTGAAGTCAGCAACCAGTTTGATTTATCCTAAGGCAGGATAAGAACCGACTGAAACAGTGACCTTCTGCTCAAAACAGTCAACTTCCACATGGAGAATATTGAGAAAGACTGAGAAACAGATGGAAAGCATGTTTGGCAGAATATATGAGCTCTGGTGGGGTGGGGGCATGGGGGGGCATGGGTCTAGATTTGATAAAATATATATATATAAATAAATAAATAAATAAATAAGTCACATTAAAAAAAAAGAAATCATATGTGAAATCCTCCAAAATTTTAATTAAAATTTATCAAATAAGAGAAAAATGATTTCTGCTTTTTCAGGCCCTGAAAGGACCCAGCCCCACTCTAGCTTTGGTTCTTTTGGAGAAAGTGAAACAAAACACGAAATCTTAGGGAAGAAGCAGCAAAAAGTTGACCAAACGTTGTTGGAATCCATGGAATATCAGGAGACAGTCAGTCACAACTTTTAGATATTTCATAGGCTGTAGTCATCTCGTTGCAGCCTGCCCTGGGCCACCCCATCTCTACTATTTGACAGTTGCCAGAGACCCATGCCCCACATTGACAGAGAAAATCCGGTTTATTAGTAAAGGCAGAATTCTTTAAATTTCTTTTTACTTTTGTTTATGTGTCTGTGTATGTGCCTATATGTGTCTCTGTGTGCATATGCCACTTGTACCAGTGCCTATGGAGTACACAAGGGCATTTGGTCCCCTGAGCTGAAGTTATAGGCAGTTGTGAGCTGTCAGACATGGCTTCTAGCTCTTAACCTCTGAACCTTCTTTCCATGGCCAAGGGCAGAATTCTTTTATTTTTTTGTGATTTTCATACAATACAATTTGATGGCATTTAGATCCCCTCCCCTATCCTCATATTCCATATTTGCCCCCTACTCAATCTAATGTACTCTATTCTGTATATAAAATAAGGTCTATGAGCCGGGTGTGGTAGGACATGCCTTTAATCCTAACACTTGGGAGGCAGAGGCAGCCGGATCTCTGAGAGTTCAAGGCCAGCCTGGTCTACAGAGTGAGCTCCAGGC
>VZQC01015399.1:245062-267160 GCA_009823505.1 Rhizomys pruinosus | reverse complement strand
AACTGTAAATTGGAGCCAACTGTTATAGAGGTAATCTCTTATAAAACAGGTAAAAATGCCTTCTTTAATTGACTAATAGACATAGGAACTGTGAAAAGGATTATTCTCTATTCAGAATCAAATAAAATACTAAAGTCTCCTTAAGCTGTACAAGCAAAATATATTAATACAGGAGAGCTCTGATATCAGCAATGGACTATTCTACCAAGGAGATGATTGGCCAGATGGTGGATCCAAGACCACCCCAAAGGTAAAGGCTTCTTGCTTCTAAACTGGGATTCCTGCAAGAAGAGAGGCAATAAGGCCCTGCTGTCAAAGATCTGATGTAAGCATGGGAAAGATCTATTGAGACCGCACTTTCAAGTGTACAGTTGGTCTCTGAAATACCAGAGAGTGTTACTAAAGGCCACTAAACCAATAAAGCAAGTATAGGTCTCCTTGAGTCAAGCAAGTCTCCTCCTTCAGCACCAGCTACACCTCACCTGCCTGGAAATACTGTGCAGCAGTGACAGCCATATGCATGTATATCCCGAATCTAATTGGCTATTAGCTCTCTCAGAGGAATAATCCTTGGCTGATGCCACAAGCTTACATCCTCTAGTGATTAGGAGATGTTATAAGCCACAGTAAGACCCTGTCATATTTTATAGGAAAAACATAATTCATGTATTAACATAGCATCCAACCATCTGTGTCTATACCAAAGTAACCTACCACAACAATTAGTAGTGTTTAAATACCTATATATCTAATTGCTTGTGTTTCATTAGTAGGATTGAATGGTTATTCCTGGATAAACTTATAGCCCATGAAAGGAAACAGTCAGAATTGACCAGAGTCTAAAACGACATCTCCAGGGAAAGTAGACTGTTTTGCCTCTTGTCCACCTGTGCCCCTTTTCTAAGCCTAAAAATGGAGAAGCCAGTCTGTAGGAAACACTTCAAATCTATGTTCTTGAAGCATATAAAAAAGTCAGAGGAAACATTTAAATTTCATCTTATATCTTATAACACCAATATACCTCCACCATTTTTTGGAACATTAAAGAAGGAGAGTTTTGGTAATTCAATGTCAGGTGGTAGTTGATGATTCTCAAATTTGAACTAAGAGTTAAAGGGTGATGGTTGAGTCTTCCCCCAAATGGAATTCAGATGTAAGCAGAAGTAAAGTCGATAGACCATTGGCTATTCTGTCAGTGAGTATGGAAAACCACCATGCTCATTAGAGGTCATTAGAGATTTCCAAGTCCTAGGAAAAGCAAAGGTCAGACAATAGGTAGTTCAATTCTACTGATGAAAATGAATGCAGAAACCTTGATAGAATAATGAAATCTAGAAACCAAAGTAATATCCAAATGATACAAATTATTCAGTTACTACATGTGGGGTGATCAGATAGAAAGAAGATAATTGACCTGGTTCAACAGCATGATTAGAGTCATATTCCACACACAATGATGGTGTGGAGAATGAAGAAGTTTGCTTTGCCACTTTGGAACAAAGATTTGAATTTACTCTGGAGCTTGATGCCCTGTTCACAAATTCTCAGTAAATAAGATGGGGCCTATGGTAAAGAAGCAAATTCAAAGTCCTAGGCAAACATTGCCATTTATAAGGTTAGGTATGATCCCTAATGTGCACACTAATGGTGTAGACTGGGGAATTACATTTTATTTATTTAAATTTAATGTATATTTTATTGTGTTTTGTGCATTTCCTATTCTATATTTTAATAAAATTTTGACCTGTCCCCCATTTGTGTTCTTCACATAGCTACACACACTGGATTTCATGCATTCTGTCATATATTTTAAGTCTAAGCAATAATTTGCACCAAGACATATCAGGCAAGTTCATATTCAAACGCTAGAGTTTAGTCAGCCTATCTAGAGTTAGTCCCTTGAAGACTTACTCTCCCCCTCCCTTCATAGAAGTTGTCTGTAGTTCCTCAGCTAAGGCTGGGTCCTGCTGCCCATTTCCCTCGTTCTGTGCTTGGTTTTTGCCTGATTGTCTCAGCGTGAGTCTGCATACTGTCACCGTGGTTGTTCATATGGGCAAGTTCCCAGACGCCCGAGAAACTGTATTTCCTCATGCTCACTCACCAATCTTGCTCTTTACATTTTTCTGTCATGTCTTCCACAAAGTTGTCTGAGCCATGGGGTAAGTGATGTTAGCACAGGAGTCTTATCCAGGTACACACACCCTGTGAAACTAGGGAATTTTCAATTGGCAATGCCAAAATACTGAAGGACATATCTTTTTTTATTGTTATTAAACTTTTTCCATAAGTCATATATCATTTCTCAATCGTGTCTAAAATCACTTACCTTTCCGTGCCCCCCACCCCACCTGAGTCCCTGCACTCTGCCATACATGTCCTGCATCTTTTTCTGAGGCTTTCCAGAGTTTTATTTTCAGTTCTTTTGTTGTTCTTTCCAACTTGTAGTGCTATGGTATATATATATATATATATATATATATTATTATATATATATAGATGATAGATAAGATATAGATATAGATAATAGATATAGATATAGATATTTTTTTTTTTTTTTTTTTTTTTTTTGTTCTTTCCAACTTGTATTATATATATCACTTGAATTGCAGGACTTATTTTTTTTCCTAAAAGATGTCCTGTTTTCCTTAAGGAAGTGTTGGAGGTTCCTCCTTAGCAATCCCAAACAACCATCAACCTTGCAATTTTGTTCCACATTCCAGTTTTCACATCTTAACCATAATCATGTAAATGACACTAACTTTCACTCTAAAGCATTCATTGGTTGCATAGCCAGACTACTGTTGAATTGTTGAACTACAGATACTCATAGATCTAACTGATACTCACATACAAAGACAGACAATGGGGAAACTTTCAAAATTTTGCCTCCCTCTATTTTTACCTATGTTTCCTTCTGATTGTAAGATTACAACATGTTCATTGAAGTCAGGCTTTGTCATCTTAAGAAAATTATAGGAAAATTTCCAAAGTAAGTGAGTAAGCACAGTTGCAAGCCATAACAAAGCACAGAAATGATCACTTGTAATGAAATCGACAAAAACACCTTGAAGCTTCATTTATATTTTGCTCTACCTGACTTTTATCTTGGCAGCGTTCTCCATTGGCCAGGTGTCCAACAGATTGTCAAGAGGAAATGAAATACCCAAACAAACCCAATGAAAAGTGTTCTTTCTTAATATCATAATGTATGAAATACAGCCATAGATTGGGACAAAACATCAAATAATACATAAAAATGTTTGAATTTTTGTTAAAATTTAATTCAGCATTGATGAGATAAATGTCCTAGTCATTTCACAGCTTAATAATAAATCTATTCCCTTCCTAGGCTCATGGAGAGCAATATAGTAATCAATTTCTAGTAAACGTATCAAAATTTTGACTGAACAGTTAGCTGGATCTCCCTATGTCAACTAACCTAATCAAGAAAATCAGTCACCTCAAACCATGTGTCATCTCCTTAAGTCGACATGTGAGTTTCACTATCACAGATGGACTGCAATACACACACACACACACACACACACACACACATATATATATATATATATGTATATATATATATATATATATATATATAGAGAGAGAGAGAGAGAGAGAGAGAGAGAGAGAGAGTTACATATTCATGCTTTAATGCAAACTTTATCCTGAATACAATGAAAGGGATGAGAAGAGAAAATAAAAGTAATGATCAGGACTTTTGACAAGAAAAGAGATATATTGAGTAGAAAACAAAGTTAATAAATAAGATTGGTTTATTATGTGAAACAATAAATAAAAAGTTAATGAAAATATGAAATAATTCCAGAGGGTTGTAAAACAAATTTAAGAAGATGTTAATGTTGTCACTGGGATCTTCATGCACATTCACTCTCCCCATATGTATGTAGTCAAGCCATATGTTGAAAATGAGCCCTGCATACATTTCCTTAAAGATTAAATTTCCCTAATTACAACTTGCTATTTCAAGATAGCCAGAACTTTCCATGTTATTTCACATCCCTGGAATCTACACCCTAAGACTTTTTGTTTAAGTTTTACAATTTTAACAAAGTTTGAGCAATCTTTCTTCAATCAGACATCTGAAAACGTGTTGCTAATTAAAGTCACAAAATGGAAACATAAGAAGTCTGCATTTGATAGTCTTATGATGGCTACATAGGGTTCCAAAATAAAATATAAATGGAACACTACATTATGAAATCAGAGCCCCACTGAGGCACTTCTAAACCATTGAATAACTCCAGAAAGAATAAAGTAGAAACACAACATCTTCACATGCAGTTTATTCTGTGTGCTTAATGTTAAAAGTTGGTTCACAAATTGTGGTATTGCAATTTAAATAATTGGTAAAAAATGATACAGGGTTCCTGGGGAGTAGGGTGTTCCAAAGTAGCTCTTAATTCTATAGAGTCCTCTCTTGATTACTCTATCATTGTATTCTTTCAGAGCAATTGCTGTGCTCAGAGTCTTTGTTTTGCACTTTGTAAAAAAGTGAGTTGCTCTGAACAACTCCTAAATAGACCCTGAAAATGACTAGAACATCCCTACATGGAGTTCCAGATTCTGGTCAATTAAATTTAAGTAAATCTCCCTGTCTTCAAGTTCAATGGGACACTGCATAGGAATGAAAATAGTGAAAAATAAATTTAAAACTAAAGCAAAAATTGGACAATGTGAAAGGAGCCCTAGGCTGTAGGTCACGTGCTATTTCTTGTACACTTATCTAGGAAGGGAAAGCAAATGATTTCCTTAGTTTAACAAATAGTTGACAAAAACAAAAATAGTTGACATTCTTGACACACATTCAGTTAAAATATTTTAAGTAAACTTCATGTAGTTCCTTTTATTTCATATTTTCCTTTAATTTTTGAACCAATATAGGAAAATTGTATATAAAACCAGAGAGAGAAAAAGTAATATATAATATCAATTATTAAAAATTGAGAGCTATTGCACTGTGTAGGAGTGAGCACCTGTAATCTTAGCATTCCTAAAGTAGAGGTATGGTAATCTCTATGAGTTCAAGGCTAGATTTGTTTGCATAGTCAGTCACATGCCATCTAGGGCTATAGGGAGACATCATCTCATAAAACAGACCAAAAATAAATAATAACTAGGATAAAAGAAAAGAATAATTATAGCAAAGTTAAGAATCATGGAGTAAAATGTAAGAGAGAAGAAATGTTAATTCTAATTGTGAATTAAGGTGTTTATTTGTATATTTATAATATATAGTCCAACATTCAAGAAATTAAAATATTAACTGACTTTGACACCTTTGCAGTAGGTATGTGGAAAGCTAATTATCTGTCCAATAGAATGATTCGCGGTGAGACCAAATTTGAGCTGAGAAAGAAAAGAGGAAAAAGGTGGAAGGAAGATCCCTAAGTAAGCATAGAAAGTGGCATGTATGCTGGCAGTGACATGAGGGTGGATGAAGATTAACTGTCTGAAACAATTCTGCCTGAGCTTTTCGTGTGACAGTTTTGCTTTATTTATTTTGGCTGACACAAAAAAAGAAGATTCAGGCACACACAGACACACAGGACCAGGAAGCATCTGCTTTCAGAGAAAAAATCTTGCTACTCATTTTCTTGGAGTTTATCAACATACACATAAAGAACAGAAATTGCAAGGAAATTATGTCCCTGATGTTAATTTGCACCTTTTATATGACACTGATTGTGGTTTTGTCCTCTTTTTGATTCTTATGGACTAACCTCTCTTCACAATTAAAAACAATTTCCTATTTTTATACATTTCACATTCATAATATATGTTGTGCTGTGTCTATAAAAGCCATCAAAGGGGATCATTACCAGATTCTGGAATGATTAGTTTGCTCAAGTGAGCAATCAGCCAAAAAAGAGGAACAGGAAATTGTTATCCTCCATCTATGAAATGATTAGCACCCACACGGCCTGGAGAATACAGAGGATCAGCAAGGCAGACAAGATTGCTGCAGGAACGAATCCAACCATCATCTGAATGCTTCCTTTAGGAATAAAAATAACTAGTTTCAACATATCCATCTCCATATATGACAACTACCAAGTGGTCATCTATTTGGCAGTCATGTTAAGGCCATTAAAAAACACAGCCCTGGGGGCTGGAGAGATGGCCTAGCGGTTAAGAGCGCCGACCGCTCTTGCAGAGGACCGGGGTTCAATCCCCAGCACCCACATGGCGGCTGAGAACCGTCTGAAACTCCAATTCCAGGAGAACTCCAGTTCCAGGGGAATCCGACACCCTCTTCTGACCTCCGCGGCATTGCATGACACGGGTGCACAGACTTGCATGCAGACAGTACATTCATACACATACAGAGATAAATAAAGTTAAAAAAAAAAAACAACAAAAAAAAACAGCCCTGGAAGTAAATGGTCAAGTATGAGAATAATCTTGCCCATGTTGCCTTGTGGATTACAAATACTCAAATGTGTATCATTTAATTTGTAGAAAAAATAGCAGCTAAGAATTCTTTGACTATGTGTGTTTGTGTGTGTGTCTGTGTGTGTGTGTGTGTATGTGTGTATGTGTGTGCCTGGAACTTGCTATGTACACCAGGCTGACCGCAATCTCTCAGAGACTGCACATAGACTGGCATGAAATAAAAGTGTTGAGAAATCTAATATTAAAAAGAGCAAAAATATAAGAAGAGATTTTATTAAGGAACACGCAGAAGATCATTAACATGGGGAATGTTTTATATCGTGCCATAAAGTATTTACACATTCTGTAAAATTCGTTATTAATGCAGACGAATGCTCACAGTCACCTGTAACTAGTTTCAATGGATCTGGCACACTTGTGCCATACATACACACATACACACACTTATACCCAATTAGAAAAATAAAATAAAATTGAATAAGAGATGCTTTTAAGATGATCCAAGTCCAAAACACTAATAAGTGTTGATAAAATATGGAGAACAAGGACTCATGTTCTGAGTGAGACTATAAACTGAAATTGCTACTAAGTTTGGCAGATTCTTATACAAATCAAGAGGTTCTTATCATGTGTTCCAAGAGGCAGTCACCTAATAATCCCAACCTGAGTAGACATTTCATCTCTACACATAAAGCTGCCCATGGATTTGGCCAGAATGGTTATTTTTAATGACACAAACTGGAAATAGTTAAGATATCATAGTGTTTGTGAAAGGATAAATAAACTGTGAAATATCCATACACCAAAAAAATTCAGTACTAAAAATATCTGATAACAACATAAATGAATTGGAAAAAGCATGCATTAATACCAGGAAGTGATAGAACTCTACCTGAAAAGAGCACATCATGTTCATATTTGATTTCGAAAAGGAACAACCTTTTTCTTAGCATGGCAGCACAGTCAGAAACATGAGGGGCTTTGAGAAATGAACCTGTTTGGGGGAAGCAGGTTCTCAAAACTGTCTTTACACACCACCAAGATAATTTGAAAGTGGGAAATCATTGTGTACATTAACACTCCCTTAAGTTTTTAAAATAATAGTCCACTCTTGGATATTTTGGAGAAAAAAAAATGGAATTTCCATGTTAAAGTATCACTGTATTTTGATGATTTTGGTATCACAAGTTGCATTTATGTTATTTTGATGCTGTTTGTATTATAAATTTCAAAAACAGACTGAGAAAAAGATGCAAGACATGTATGGCACAATGCATGAACTGGGGTGGGGTGGGGGACATGGAAAAGGGAGTGTATCTAAAATGGACTGAGAAATGATATATGAGACACACAAAACATGAATGAAAATATTTTATTTTAAAAATATTATATTATTTGAGAAAGTCATAAAATGTGTTTTGATTTGTGTTGCTTCCACATTTTTAACATGAATACTATGCGGTCTGTTTCTGCCACACCTCTGCCTGCCACCCACATCTCCTTCACCACATCTCTTCTTGTTCTCCAGGAAAGCCTAAACAATTCTGGGTGGCACTGTTTCTGTCTAAAAAATATCCTCCATCCAGTAAACTCTACCAACATAGTTCTGCTCAAGTGTAAACTAACCATGGAAGGCCTCAAGGTTTTCACCAACTATATTCCATTTCTTTTAAAAATTTTGTGATTGGACTTATAATATTTTTAATCTTGCTATATTAAACTCAGCAATAACTAGGTAGTTTTCATATTTGTCCTGTCTCCAGCCCGCTTAGGTAATTTCTTACTCAATTTTTCATACTCAGTAGTGACAATACTTCTGTCTTCAATAAGTGTTTATTGAATCAGTATGTTATTGTCTGTTCAAACTGCATACAAGAAAAATTGCTCAGAAATATAAATGACCACAGTGTTACATGGTTCTTTATGTATTTTCTATAAATAAAATTTCATATTGAATATTGATGATGCTAAAGATCTATTTGAAATTATGCTTTTTCTAATTATTATGTAAAATAATAATAGAGATGACTGATGTTGTTTGATTATAAAATATTTTATTTTATTAGCCAATATTATTTGAAGGCCTATAGGAATCCCTGGTCAATAATTCCAAGAGGGAGTTCATTCTAAGCATTGGGCTTTTTCATTGGTTAACCTGGGGCGTCTGGTAGAGACATTGTTTCCAATTATAGAAAAATTCCATTTAAACATTTTTATACTGTATGTGCATTCATTTTAAGAAGCTTCTCTAAAGAGAGAATTGGTACTAGCATCCACAAATGAGGGACACCATATGTCATTTGTATTTTTGTGAGTGTGTTACTTCACTTAGCATAATGGCTTCTAGTTCCATCCATTTTCCTGCAGAGTTCATGATGTCATCTTTCTTTACCACTGCATAAATTCCATTGTGTAGATGTTCCACATTTTCTTTATCCACATGTTGATTGAGGGACACTGGGTTGCTTCCATCTCTTCTCTATTGTGAATAGAGCTGCAATAAATATAGATGTGCATGTACATGTGTGATAAGATGAGTCTGTGGGTATATACCCAGGAGTGGAGTGACAGGGTCAGGTGGAAGGCTCATTTTCAACTTTTCTCTCTTTAGAAGCCAAACTGAATAATTCATTTTTTATTTATTTGTTCTTTAGTAAAAATAATACCTGGTATTAAATCATCAACTTGCTTTGCAATGTAGGAAAATAAAATAATATATATTTTTTATCTGCATACAATTCTACTATCAAAATGTGAGGCTTCCATATAGGTGTGTTTTGGAACAATATAAATGAGAAGGAACAACAATAAAATGGACTGGGTCAAAGATGTGACTGAAACAGTAAACTAAGCCCCAAATGGTAAACTTCAGCATCAAAAATAAGTAAGTAAATAAATAAATAAATAGCTTGAGAAAAAGATGCAAGACATGTATGGCAGAATGCATGAGTTGTGATGGGGAGGGGGCAAGGAAGGGAAATTAGATATAAATTTGATTAAGAAATGTTTATGAAATTCACAAAACTTCAATAAAAAGAGAATTCCACAAAAAGCAGCTTCTCTAGTATCAGGTTTCCATTTGACTTTGTCAGAAGGCATTCAGTGCTAGTTACCCCTCACCTTACCGCCCCTTTACCCTGCCTATGCCTTCTCCATCCCATTTAACACTACTTATCCCATTAGTCTGGTTCCTCTACTTTGTATAACTTCTTTCTATCTCCCCTCTCATGTATCAATTCCCGAACTCTATCAATTTTCCAAAATGAAACACACATCTAAAGATTCAAAGCTAGTATCCACATGTGAGAAAACAACACACATTTGTCTTTCCAAGTCCTGATTTCCTCACTCAGGGTGTTTGTTTCCAGTCACATCCATTTACCACTGCACTTGGAGATTTAATTTTTCTTAACATGTGAATACTACTTCACTTTGTAAAGGTACCATATTTTCACTACCTATTCATCAGTTGATGGACATCTAGCTTGAATTAATTTCATGGCTTTTGTGAATGGAGCAGTAATGAACAGGTATGAGCAGGAAACTTTGTAGTCTGGAGTTCTTTGTGTATATGCCCAAGTGTTATGGCTAGATCTTGATTTAGGTAGTTTTCTAGCTTTTTATAGAACCTCCACATGGGTTTCCATAGTGACTTTACCTGTTTTAACAACTATCAGCAGAGAATAAGTGATCCCCTTTCCCCAAATCCTCACCAGTGTTTGCCATCTTTTGGGGGGAGGGGGATCTTATTCTGACTGAGACAAGATCATTTTTACCTGCCACAACTGGATAGTAATGACAGGTCTGGCAAGAGATGACCACAATTATTCATTAGGGAAAGAATATGGAGAGCTGAGCCTAAAGTAGGACACCTATATCACATGCTTTCTTCCAAACTCAGGGATCAGTATAGAAGAGGAAACAGAAAGATTGTAAGAGGCAGAGGTACTGGAGTGCGACAGGAAACAATGCTTTCCACAAAGCATGACTGTTGCACATATGAATTCATGGCAATTGTTACAGCATACACAGGAACTCTGCAAACTCAAGCCACAAAGCATCACAGCATATTTAACCATACTTGAGGACATATGGTAAATGGTAACTGCCTTGAGAGGAAAAGTGTATTGTGTTTTGTCTTGGTTTTTTTTTGTTTGTTTTGTTTTATTTTTTTTGGGGGGGGGTAGGTTTACTAGGCTTCAGGGGACTGAACCACCGAGGACATTTGGGGACACAAATTAGACTACAGCCCTTAAAAATATAATAGTGGGGGGTGGAAATGGGACAGATATATGAATATTATCACAATTCATTGTATAAATTTCTTAAAGAAACAATGAAATACTTAAAATTTGTATGATAGCAAGACAATCAATGTAAAACCTTCATAGATAATGCCCAACTGATGTAAGAGCTCATGCATTACATCATGTTCCAAACTGGCCCATAGTTCAGTGTGGAAAATAAATTTTCATTGTGACACAGCCAGACTCATCCTGTTACATGTTTTTCTATGGCTGGTTCTGTGATATACCAATTATTGTCAGGTACTGTGATAGTGGTTTTCTGTCTTTCAAAACTTACACACATTCTTCTGGAAATTTTCCCCCAAAAGTGTGTGTTGACCAATGTACATGTTCAAGAAAGTAATAGCTTAATATATATATATATAGTATTATATATACTAATATCAACTATATATATATATAATACTATTCAATAATTATATATTATATAATTATTAAAATTATTATGTTATAATATCATATATAATATATATTATTCTAAATTGTACTCCATTTTACTGGGGCTTTATTTTCATTTTTATATTTATATAATATATTTTATTTTTGATAATTTCATGAATGATGTCTATATTTATATTACAACCTTGTACTTCCCCTCTCCTACTCCTTACATGTCCCTCTCTACTTCTTTGAAACAACTTCCCGGATTGTTTTACACACACACACACACACACACACACACACACAAACACACACGTACTGTGAACTCTACTGAGTCCATTTAACGGTGGTCCTGTGTACATGTCTTTATTGGTGACCACCTGGGAATTCATAGGCCACCAGTGATTTTGTTCTTGTAGTAAACTGATTCTCCCTCCCTCAGCAACCATTAACTACCTATACCTCTTAACTAGAGGAAGGACCTGAGGAAATATCCCCCATGCACACTGGGATTTCAACTGGTGCTTTATTAATTATGCAGGTCTTACTTAAACAAAAATATTGTATAGATTTCCTGAGTGCAGCTTCTTTGTCATGTCTAGAACACTGTTACACATTTTTAAATTGAGGTAACATTCAAATCTACTCAAAGAATGCATTTAAGAAATAAAGTATATATAATTACCCGGCAGGGGAGATACCATGATCATGAAGGTGGTTTTCCTAGGGCAAGGCTTGTCCATTGCACTTGGGATGTGCTCACCCTGTGATTTCCCCAAATGTGGGAAACTTGACTGCATTATTTGTGGTAGTGGTGGACTGCTTTCGTGCTCTCCCCTGGCGGGGGGGGGGAGAAAAGATATAGAGTATATAATAATTATTGCAAAGACTATATCATAAGTGATTAAATGAGTATCAATTAAAATGATGGTGTTATTTTAATATTTTAGTTTTTAGAACTGAATAGAAGAATGGGATAAGATAGTAGAATTAAGAATCTGTGTATTGAAAATGCTAGGTGCAATAAGTGATATGCAGTAATATTTCAGCATAATTAGCTGCCTTCCTTTGTCTCAAAAGCTGGAAATATACTCAAAGTAAAAATCACCTCATTTTTATGAACAATTATTGGTTAAAATATATCTTAAGCCTTATTTTATCTGTTTATATATACATTCAGTCTATACCATCTCTGAATACATTAACTAATACACATTTCTTTTCCAGTTTGAGAGGGGTTTTCTGTTTATACAGAAGCTAATACAATATATAATTAAGAATCATTTCCATATTACTGCATTGCTCCTCTCCACAAAAAGATCTATTTAGTAGCAGGGTTTTACCACCTATTTACAGTGAGCAACCAAGCATGATGTTATGTCTTTATTCTTTGGAGTGTCTCTTGGGAAATTTTGTTCATAGGAAGATATCCCATACTTGGCATCAAAATTTTCATTTGCAAAAACTATAGTTGGGCTGGAGAGATGGCTCAATGATTAAGAACACTGGCTCCTCTTGCTGAGAATATGGGGGCTGGTTCCCAGAATCCACATGGCTGCTAGCAACCATCTGTATCTCCAGGTCCAGGGAATCCAATGTCTTCCTCTGACCCCCATGGACACATGCCATGGTGCACTTACATGCATGCAGGGAATACACTCACATCTAAAATAAATGATTAAATTTAAAACCTATACTTTATGGGCTCATGAAAACCCACTCACCCAGGGTACCCTCATTCAGACTCTCCCTTTCAAAACTGTATTTTTAGTCAGTTGCATAGTAGGTTTCCATATGGTTTTCCACACATGCTTAGTTTCAGTAGACTCCCCAAACTCTACTTTTCCCTTCTGTCCTCTACAAATATTCATTTACATTACATTACATTACGTTACATTACATTACATGACTGTAAAATTTTTAGAACCATTATATATGTGTATATATATATATATATATATATATATATGAGAGAGAGAGAGAGAAAGAGAGAGAATGAATATATAGCATTTGCTTTTATAAGTCTAGTTTATCTTATTGCTTAAGACACAGAGAAATCAATCTGGAACTGAGGAAGACGATTACCCAGACCTGACTTGTATGCATAGTACTTGAAAGTATTATTCAGTCTACTGGACACTAAAAGTCATATATAAATATATTATATATATATATATATATATAATGAGAATGCAAAGGTTATGTCGTTAAACTGCCTCCAAGATATTTATACTCTACTTATAAAATAGTGTATTTCTATGCCTGGGTCAGAGAAGCCTTGTTATGTAGTGCATGGCAGTTGATGGAGAGTCTAGCTACTGGTTAGAGTGTATAAGTGACTTTTGAGTGTCCAGTCCTAAACATGGCACGTATATCACTCTCCCATGACCCAACATCATGGAATAGAGGGCAGAACAATTGTAGGAGCAGGAGAATGGAGAAGAGTTACTAGAAATATGCCTTGTAGGAGAGATGGTTCATTGGTTAAGAGCACTGGATTCTCTTGAAGAAGACACAAGTTTAAATTCCAGCACCCACATTGTGGCTAAGAGCCATCCATAGCTCCAGCTTCAGAGGATCCAATGGCATCTTCTGGACTCTGGTTACTGCATACATGTGGTGCACTTACATACATGCATGCAAAACAGTCATATTCATAAAGTAAACATAAATAAATATCAATAAATAGCTGTCTAGCTATATTGTATGAAAATCACAAACCTCAGTAAAAAAATAAAATTAAAAAAGAAATATGTCTTCTGAATACAGTATATTTGTACCACCCACAATACACAACATCGGTGGCTATCTTCACAAAGCCTCAGAAATACACATACACACACACATACAGAGAGAGAGAGAGAGAGAGAGAGAGAGAGAGAGAGAGAGAAAGAGAGAGAGAGAAAGAGAGAAACAGAGAGACAGAGAGAATCAGAGAGAGAGAGACAGAGAGAGGATAATGAGGTAATTAATAAGTAAAGAGTTAGCAAGAGTGGAATTGAGTAAAGGGCAGTAATTGTCTAAATGTGAGCATAATATTCGATGCAAACATAAAATTACTAAGCATATTGCAAATATTTAGAGATTTATTTGGCCCACAGTTCTGGTATTCTTGATTCTGTTTACTCTACATGTGTTTGATAAGTGGTAAGAAATTTACTTGGAAGAGCCAGATCGCTCTGAAATTCTGGAATTTTCTACATGAATGTTCACTTAGACAAATTATCATTCAATAATACATTTTATTCTCAGCATCATTGAGGTCTTAGCCCCCAAACCCAATTCTATCTATAGAGATTCACCTGTTATATAAAAATTGTATAGTATTTGCATATAAAACATATATCCTAATGTAAATTTTAAATATTCTCTTAGTTATTTAGTACACTGAATACAGTGTCGACACCTGGAGAGTTATTATGTTTTGTTCTTCATAGACAAATGATGAGGAGCTAACCTCTATATATTCACAGACCTATTATTTGAACATTGTTGATCTATAGCTTGTTGACAACTTTAAGTATTTGGAGAGCTGAGTACTCACTGCACATTATTTAACTGTACTCTATTTTTTGTAACAACTTAACATAGTTGGCAGATTAATTATTTCTAGTTCTAAATTTGTCTTATGCTTTAATTTACTGACAGGAATGAGATTTTTGAAATTGTTTATGAGAATGAAGATGGTAGGAAGATATTATGGACCTAGCCTGAAAATTTTGCCTAAAACCCAATCAAAGTTTTGCACATCTACTCATAATATCATTCCTCTGGGTCAATTTTTAAGTTTTCAAATATTTATTTTATGCATATGGGTGATATCCTTGTATGATGTAAGTACCTGTGGACAACAGAAGACAGCATCAGATCCCCTGAAACTAGAGACAGTTGTTAGGTACTCTATGTGTCCCAGGATTTGAACCTGGGTCTTCTGCAAGAGCAATCATTGCTCTTAAACACTGAGCTCTCTCTCCAGCCCCCTGTAGTCAATTTTATATTACTTTTTCTTTCAGGGGGAACATTAAAGATTCTACCATTTCCACTTTCTATTGTTTTGTTCATTTATTTTGGTTTATTCCTCCAGTAATGGCCTTCTTATAAATTCCCCCTTAGCTTACTTTTATTTGAGGTCATTACCTCTGGGAATATATTCTAAAAACTACTCATTATTCTTTTTTAGGACTATGCATGCAATCAAATTGTGAGTCAAGAATATATATATATATATGTATATATATATATATGCATATATATAATATATGATGAAGATAGTACATTATATATATATAGTATATATATATATATATATATATATATACTAATTCGTCTGTTTCTCTTTTCAGAGTTTGCTTGAATAGTATAGAGGAAAGAAAGATTTAAACTCTAAAATACAGAAACTGACCTTGGCTCAGATGCCAGTAATTTGGACTCATGAATTCCATAATTTCTCCCTGAAGAATATCTCTCGGTCTCCTCCAATAACATTCTTACCTTTTCCCCTCTTCTCTGTTGTAACTGTCCTATTCTGCTTCATCAAATGACGCTGTTCAGCATGCAGCCTCAGCTTTGTCCACATCATTCAATCTCACTCTCTTCCAAAGTTCTGTATTCATTATCAGTATTACCTGAGCTGAGATACATGAAAAGACTTCATGTATCTCCAATCTCCTGTCATCTTAATGTCTCCTTCAGCCAGAGCTTCCTTCCATTACTCCCCTTCCTATTCCATCCCCATATCATCCTCTCTTTGCCCCAGGGGGGGGGGATTTACACTACATTCTTATTCTATATTCTATTATTCATAACAGCTTGTCTTTGTCATTATTGTCCCACATAAAACCAAATAATAGGTCATTCAATTAAAGAGATAAAAATTGACTCCATTTTAAGCAATATTCATAAACCTTACAGGTAGAGTCTTATTTTCTTGACACCCCAAGGCTCATGTTGCAAATATGTAAATACTCAAGGGTCTGGTATGTCCTTGCAGAAAATGAAAAAGAAATCAATTGAATATCCCCTAATAACCTCCAATGTTTATTGACTGACTGTTGTCAATAAAATAAAGGAATTGCAACCCCAAGTAGTCAAGACACATTTGACTATCTATTACCCTAAAACATTTCCAGGCATACATGATTGATGTGCTCTATAAGTATTAGATGTGGTTGAATGCAGAACTGGAAATTGGGAACCCTTACAGCTTGTGTGATTAAACACGTTTTGCATATCTTGCAAACGTTTATAGATCAAATTAACTGTTAATGCCCTTGTACACTCTGAAATGTCACTGAGTTCCTTGGTTTTCATCATTAGTTATCATTTATTTAATTATTTATACTAAGGAGGATTGAAAGAGAATAGCATCCTGCTGTCCTATACACTACAAAATGCATATTCTTTTGATTCATAGTTTATGGCCTATAACAACCTAATCTTAGATGACTGTTCTATCATGAAAATGGTACTTGTAGCATGCCTGCTTACATTGATTTGCATAGCTGAGGAAGGAGATGATCAGATTTATAGAAAAATAATATAATGCATAAATGCCAAGTGTGTAGAAGACTAGGATCCAAAGACCCTAATCTAAGACATAAACCCTTTAGTTTTAATATATTTAATTGGAAATATTTAAAATTATTTGATACCCATCAATGAATATTTTTTGAACCTTGAATCAATTTTGTATAAACAGGCAAAATATGGGTGTAATAGATTTAAAAATATTTGGTAATATCACTCTAGTTTAATTTATCAAAGTGTTAGATTATCTTGTTAGTATGTGGCAAAGCAATGGATTCAGAGAATACAGGAAGGACTAGCAGTGATTGACTGTGGTAGTTTGAATGAGAATGTCCCCCGTAGGCTTCAAGTATTTCAGACATTTTGTCCCCAGTTGGTGGTGCTGTTTTGGAGGTCTTAAAAGGTGTGACCATTTTGGAGAAAGAATGTCACTGGGGGTGGGCTTAGAGAGTTTAACAAGCCTTGATAGTCTCCAGAGTCTCTCAGCTTCCTGTGCTCATTGGAAGATGTGAATATCAGCTTTCTGCTCCAGCTCCTGCCACCATGCCTCCCCACCACAATGAACTCTAATTCCCTAGAACTGTCAATTGTAAGCTCATATAAACTCTTTCTTTTCTAAATTCCCTTGGTGGTTTTATCACAGCAACAGAAAAGCGACTAACATAGTTTTTGGTACCAGAGAGTGGACTGCTGGCTGTGAAGAACCTGACTATGTGGGTGTTTAGAAAAATGTGGAAGACTTTGGAACTTTGGTCTAGAAAAGCTGTTGACTGCTGTAAACAGAGCTTAATGGGCAATTCTAGTAGAATACTAGAAGAAAGTAATGCTGAAAAAAATGTATTTTCAGAGGAAGATAAAGACTTAAGCAGCAAATGGGATATTTTGTCAGAGTCTGGCTGGAGTTTGCCCACAAATGCTTGCCCGTGGCTAAGTTGAAAATCAATGGACTAATTTCTTTGTCAGAGGGTGTTTCAAGACAGCCTAATGCAGAAATGTTGGCATGAGCCGGGTGTGGTGGCCCACGCCTTTAATCCTAGCACTTGGGAGGCAGAGGCAGGCGGATCTTTGTGAGTTCAAGGCCAGCCTGGTCTACAGAGTGAGTTCCAGGACAGCTGGGACTACCGGGAGACCCTGTCTCGAAAAGACCAAAAAAAAAAGAAATGTTGGCATGGCTATTAATGGTGAATATTGTACAAATCTACAGTGAAAAAGAGGAAATTGGGCAGAAAAAAATGCAGACTGTAGAGTTTGGATTGGAAAAGTGCACTAGGGAGATTAATATTAGAGGCAAGACTTGTGAAGGAGAGGATTCCATTGATAAGGAGATTAAAGTGATTAAGGAGAGGCCTAGATATTTACAAGTAAACAATAGAAATAGTAACTTCAGGGCAAGACCACACCCGGCTAAGCCTCCAACTTCTGTTTTTTGTTGTTGTTGTTTGTCCCCACCCCACCCCAAATGTCAATGGTCAAGCCTCCAACTTCTGAAAGGAAAATACTGAAAGGGCAGAGAAAATTTGCAGATGTGGTTGAAGTAGGCCAGGGTCCATCCCAAACGTGCAACCAAACTCATTTCATTTGATTCATGGGATTCTGGCTTTAGAGGCATGAAAGAGGCAAGAGTGAAGGGATCATCAGTTCTTCCTCTGCAGTTTCAGAGAGCCACCGGGGCCAGGAAGAGTGCAGCAGAGGTGTACCTGCATAAAGAAGGCACTGATAGACCATTGCATGAAGCTGTGAAGGTAAAGCGTGCTTGGCAGTGGAGACCCCATTCAATATGCAGGAGTTGTGAGATATTTGTCAAGGAGAGCTGCATACAGGGAGTGGTACCAGCTTAAGAAAGAGATGTATTTTGCAGGCAAAGCTGGAACAGTTAAGCCATCTAAGCCCTTTGGAAGTAAAGTCCCAGAGGTTGCACATGAAGCTACTGGAATTGGTGTTTGCCTCATTGGTTTTGGTCCAATATTTCCTCACTATGCCTCTCTTCTTCCCTTTTGGATTAGGAATGTGTATTCGGTTCCAGTGTATGTTGGGAGTATATAATTTGTCTTTTGATTTTACAAAAGCTTACAGTTAAGAAATTGGCCTTGGTCTCAGAAGAGACTTTGGACTATAGATTTTTGAATAAAATTGAGAGTGGTAAAAACTATAGGGACTTTAAAAGTTGGACTAAATGCATTTTGCATTTTATATGGTCATGAGCCTGTGGGGGCCAAGGAGTAGAATGTGGTGGATTGAATGAGAATGGACCCCCATAAGCTTCAAATATTCATACATTTTGTCCCCAGTTGTCACTATTTTGGGATGTCCTAGAAGGTGTAACCAAGCTCAGGAAGCATGTCACTGGGGGTGGCCTTAGAGACTTTAACTAGCCTTGCTAGTCTCCAGAATCTGTCTCTCTCAGCTTCCTGTGGTCATTGGAAGATATGAACCTCAGTTTTCTGCTCCAGCTCCAGCCACCATGCGTCCTACCACAATGGACTCTGATTCCCTGGAACCATCAAGTGTAAGCTCAAATAAACTCTTCCTTTTATAAGTTCCCTTGGTCATGGTGGTTTTAACAGCAACAGAAAAGAGACTAATACATGCATGGTGTATCCATGGAATATGATGATTATATGAATTTAGAAACACTCCAAGCTAAAGTTACATATGTACCAAACATATCACAGAAATCAAGAATGTTCAATTCATTTAGAACTGGATCAATATAAGGAAAGATAGGGTAAGAGAGAAAGAGAAAGGAAGTGCAACCCTGAAGAAGTAAAACAGTGGTAAAAGAAAGATTCACATGATGCACAGCAAAAAGACAGAGATCTTGAAGCCAGGAAGGTGCCTTCAGTAGATTGTGGGAGGATCCAGTTTGAATTGGGCTAGTTCTCAGCTAGCACACCTCAGGGAACCATGTGGATGAGAGTCAAGGGATTTCTCTGACCCCACCTCAAGGAGGAGCAAACAACTTTGCCTAGCTAGGTGATGCTGGGTGGGGCAATGATGTGCAGTGGCACAGAGTTGGGGGGCCTACGATTGGTTCTGGGAACTGATGTCATTTGGTTTATAAAAACAGGCTGTAGCAAGGAATAAATTTGAATTTCCTAGTAACATCATCATGGAATTCCTGGCCATCATTTTTTTTTTAATTATTGTGCACATACAGGACAAGGCAGGCCTGCATTTCATTTGGGTGGCCAGTGGGTTGGAATGAGGTCCCCATGCGGACCACCAATCTAGATAGCTGGTATTGTGAATGGACATAGACTGAAGATAGGCCAACAGCACAGCAATCAGCCTGGAACTTCCTGTCCAGGGTTCAGCAGTCTCTGGGCAGGTGGGAAGATACAGCCCAGAGTGGAGCATGTATCTCTTGATTCCAGGCTAAGGGCCTGAGTTGGAAGTAGCATCCAGGCCAGGCTACAGGAAATAGCTGGCTGGTCTCTGCACCAAGAGACCAGTACACTACAGCAGTTGCTGGCAGGTTCTGTGTCCCCGACCCCTTAGCAAGGCTGTGTGGTCCTTGTTCTGCCGGGTGTGGTGGCGCACGCCTTTAATCCTAGCACTTGGGAGGCAGAGGCAGGCGGATCTTTGTGAGTTCAAGGCCAGCCTGGTCTACAAGTTGAGTTCCAGGAACAGCTGGGACTACAGGACGACCCTGTCTCTAAAAGACCAAAAAAAAAAAAAAAAAAAAAACAACAAAAGAAAGCTTCCTACAGTAGATTATTAACCTGCTGAAGTCCTGGTGGCAGGGTCGTCAACCACAACTCTGTGATATAAAATCGTATTCGGATGAGAACCGTCTGAAACTCCAAGTCCAGGAGAACTCCAGTTCCACGGGAATCCAAGACCCTCTTCTGACCTCCGTGGCATTGCACAACACGGGTGCACAGACTTGCATGCAGACAGTACATTCATACACATACAGAAATAAATAAAATTAAAAAAAGGGCATATAACCAAAATTACAGGTAAGTAAAAATTGAAATAGAAGACCAGTACTGACCAAGTATAATACAAATATAAAAAATTATATACTGACTAATGTATGTGAGAAGATGATTGAAAGCACTGACATTACTTAACAGAAATCATCATGTTGGACATTTGAAAAAAAAACTTACTTTAAAATATAAATACTAAAAAGAGAGAAAAATAAAAAACCAGCTGTTGTATAGTGCCTTGTATGACTGTTCATAAATGATCTGGTGTTGTTATGCACACCTGCCCACACGCAGGCATGCACGCACGTTAAATGATACTTATTTTAGGATTAATTTACTTCTGAAGACTTTGGGAGAAAAAGATCCTGAGGATGTCCTTATAAATTCTGAGCAGAGTGGCTTAGGGATTAATGAATTCACTTGAATTAAAATATAACATGACGATCATAGCACAGTATAATGATTAAAGGGTGTTCAGGTCTTCTGGGGAAAATATTGAGGGTACTCTTTCAGGTTTGGTACTAATGCTATGAAGAGTGTGTAGAATTTTCTAGAAAAGAGCATAGCATGTTTTTGAATGTGGAAAATTCCACACTATATAAGTTTTCATAAGGTCAGTTTCAGAAAAGAACATGATTTTGAGCTCAAAGAGAATTGTGGCTCCCTAAAAGAGAAGAGTGCTGCTGTGTGCTTGTGTTTCATGCTATGTTAAAATGATGGTGAGAAAGAATATTTTCTGTGATCATTTGTTCAAATAAAGAATGTAGAATTTTAGAAGTCTCTAATGAACAAAAAAAATATTGTGTTAATTTCCAACTAGATTAATTTTTCTTGTCTTTTTAAGAGAGGGTCTCCCTATAGCCTCAGCTGGCCTAGAACTCACTATGTAGCCTAAATTGGCCTCAGTCTCACAGAGATCTGGTTGCCTCTGCCTCCTGAATGAAGGGATTAATGTGTGTGTCAGGATGCTTTTTCAACTGAAGGTTATTTTCTGTATTTTTTAAATTTTTATTTAATTTTATTTTTTATGTGTATGAATGTACTATCTGAATGTAGGTTTGTGCACCTGTATTAGTCACTTTTCTGTTGCTGTGATAAAGCACCATGACCAAGGAACTTATAAAAAGAAGAGTTTATTCGAGTTTACGATTGACAGTTCCAGGGAATTAGAGTCCATTGTGGTGGGAGGCATGGCGGCTTGATCTGCAGCAGGAAGCTGAGGGTCACATCTCGCAAAGAGCGCAGGAAGCAGAGAGAGAGCAACTGTAGACCACAAGGCTTGTTAAACTCACTAAGCCTGCTCCCAATAACGTACTTCCTCTAGCATGGCCACACCTTCTAAGACCTCCAAAAACAGTGCCACCAACTGGAGACAAATGTCTGAATACTTCCAGCCTATGGGGGACAGTCATTCAAACCACCACATTCCACTCCCTGACCCCCATAGGCTCCTGACCATATAAAATGCAAAATGCATTTAGTCCAACCATAAAAGTCCCCATAGTCTTTACCATTTTCAATGCCATTCAAAA
>VZQC01015399.1:222647-242990 GCA_009823505.1 Rhizomys pruinosus | reverse complement strand
AATCTTTACATCCAAAGTCTCTTCTGAGACTAGGCCAACTCTAACTGTAAGCTCTGTAAAATCAAAAGGCAAGAGATAGCCTAGTGGTAAGAGCACTGACGCTCTTGCAGAGAGACCTGTGGATCCCCACACACATGGCGGCTGAGAACCGCTGTAACTCCAATTCCAGGAGAACTCCAGTTCCAGGGAATCCGAGACCCTCTTCTGACCTCCGCGGCATTGCACGACAGGGTGCACAGACCTGCATGCAACAGTACATTCATACACATACAGAAAATAAATAATAAAATAAAATAAAATAAAATAAAAGGCAAATTACAAACTCCCAACATACAGTGGAACTAGAATACAGCATTCCCATTCCAAAAGGGAGGGGATAGAGGCATAGTGAGGAAATACTGACCAAAACAAGACCGAAAACCAGCAGGGCAAAATCCAAGTCCAGTAGCTCCATGTGAACTCTGGGACTTTACTTCCAAAGGCTTAGATGGCTCAGCTCTTCCAGCTTTGCTTGCAACATTACATCTCTCTCTTAGGCTGGTACCACCCTGTATGCAGCTCCTTGGCAAATATCTCACAGCTCTGGCATCTCATTTGACAACTTCTTTGATTTTTCCAGGCCAGGGAGCATTCCGGAGGTGCTGACAATGGTGAAACGAAGTGCATGGAACTATGGAATTCTGGGAGATTGAAAAGGGCAGAGACATACAGCAGGTCTGCCACATAAAGCTGAACTCTCTCTCTCTCTTGCCATTTTGGGACCAGCATGAGGATCAGAGGACACAGGGTACCCTCAGGAACTCGGGCAGTCATGTTGGATCCTGGCAGCTGGCTGAGGCTGCCTGCTTGACTTAAGTAAGTGTGTGTTTCTTTGCCATTATTTTGTAAGCAAGCCCATTTAAAAGTCTCTGGTGTTTGTTGTTGTTGTTGTTGTTGTTTTAATTTTATATTTTATTGAATTTTTGTATATTTCATACACAACATCTTTTATTTGTAGCATTAACAAATTTAACATTATTGTTAAAAAATGGTAAGATAGTTTTGTCAATAGTCAGTAGTCAATGTTCAGAATTTATAATAGACATAGTATTTCAAATCTATGTTCTATGATAAAATTACATGGTTTTAGTTTGATGATTATAAAAGTTCGGTTTAGTTATTATACTTCTATTTCATTTTTGTTATTGTTCCCTTTCATTTTATATTACTCAAAAATAAGAACCACCTCAATCTATAGCTTATTTTCAGACTGTCATTTTGTTGTAAAAGTCTCTAGTTTTAACTGAGATTGGTGAACTCTCTACTTGCATTGCCATAATTAATGGGGGAAATCTCAAAGTAGCAGAAATTGAGTGGAGTTGCAGGATGCTGGGCACATGGTTGCTCAGTTGTGGGTGCTTCCTGGACTGAGAGGAAAATTCCTCTGCAACACCTTGCCTGGAACTTTGTATTTTGTTGTGTATCCTTCATCTATTCACACTCAGTTATATGTATATTTAATTTGTATTTTATAATATATTTCTGAAGTAATACATTTTCCCCTGGATTTTCATACTGCCTAAACATATTTTTCTCTCCTCTATCTCTCCCTTATAACCATCTCTCCTACTACCCTTCTCCATTTTCCCCTTCATCATACCTGTCACCCCTTATCTCCTCTATCAAGCTCCTTCTTCTACTTTACCTCCATGGTTCCTTGGCATTTTCCAGGCTCCTGTGGTTACATCATGATATTTACTCGCATTTAAGGATTTGGTGCTAGGATCTACAAATGAGAGAGAACATGGGGCTTGTTTTTCTGAGTCTGTTATTTGAATTAGTATTACAGGATCTAGTTCCATCCATTTATTGGTAAATTTCATGATTTCATCTTGTTTTACAACTGGGGAAAACTCCATTGTGTAAATGTACTGCCCCTCTCAAAGTCCCAGAATTCCATAGTTCCATGCACTTTGTGTGACCATTGTCAGCACCTTGGGAATATTTGCTGGGCTGGAAACTTAACTCCTCCCACTCAGCTCGTCTGAATGGATCATTCCAAAGAAGAAATAACTCCTTTGACACAGGGAGAACATGTCTTGAAGTTGATGATCAAGGTAGTCCATGAGATTCTCATTTTCATCATCCATTCATTGCTTGAGAGACTTTTAGGACATGTCCATTTCCTATTTTGTGTGAAGATACCTATCATTCAAGACCCAGAGACCACTACAAATGATTATAAGAGCCAGAAATATTTGATATCCACAAAGAAGCAGTTTTCCAGACAGCTCGTAGTAGGTTTCTCAATTTGAAGAATATTAACAGCATGCAAAAGAACCATGCAAGCTCAAGACAGACAAAATGACAGTGTATAAATGAGGAAATAGGAAAGAAGCCACAACCTTAGCTGAGGAACTATTAGCAACACTTAACTACTGGGAAAAGAAGAGTTGCTTTTCTTTGAGGGTGTGATGTGAGTAGGCTAGCCAAGCTCTAGTTACTTATATCTTAAATAAACTGAATTTTACTTAGGAAATTTTTTATTGAAATGTTTATTTTATATATAATTTTTTATTGAGGATTTTTGCAACTCATAAATGGTGCCCAGTCAAACCCAGTTCTTTCCGTGTTCCTAGGAATTCTTTAATTGAATTTTTTTATAATTTTCATACAATATAATTGGATACAATTTATAAAGAATCCCCTCTCTATCCACAGGTCCTCATTGTATTTGTGCACACTGTCAACATTGTTATGACTCTGTATGCATAGCGTGGCAGCTGTCTGTGAAACTGTCTCCTTGTGATCATTTGCCATCTCTGAACCTTACATTCGTTTTTCTGCCTCCTCTTCCACAATGATTCCTAAACCTCAGGAAGGAGAAGTTTGTATACAGGTGTCCTGTAGGAATAAACATTCTGCAGTCCTGTTTCTCTCCACATTGGCAAGTTTCTCTGCATATTGGGTTTGTTTTAATCAACACGTGCTCCATAAACTATCTTTTACGATGAAAGTTGAAAGATGCATTATTCTATGGATATACTAGTAACGCTTTAGAGAAAGTTTAATAAGATAACTATTTTACACAAAACTAGTCTTGGGCTCTTCCTTATGTTCTGTGACCAGTCTATCCTCAACTTTTTCAGCCTGATATTCATGTTACATGGGTCTATCTTATGAAGTAGATCTTAAATCCCATTAGAGAGTAGTTGGTTAATCCTTTAATATTTGTGTCGCTATTCCACCAATGGGCTTATCTTAGCTGTCCACTTGTTTTAGTTCACAGGATTCACAGTTAGGTAAGGCTGATGATTATCCTTTCCTTCTGGTAGCTTACATAACATTTTCTGGCACTATAAGCACTAGCCAGTAGAGATGAGGCTTTGAAATCATCGCCAGCTTGATTTCTTCCTGTTTGTTCTACAGCTCATGAATGTAGTGCCTTCAGCAATAGGGTCTTACCATCATGTTCTGGTGAGTTATCAAAAACAAAGGCAATCATCAATATTTAAACTAAATACTTTTTTTAATTTGTTTTTTATTTCTAAGGGATTCTACAATATAAAGACACAGTTGTTTGCAGATAACATTGATGTTACTCAGTATGTCATACAATTAGGTAATTGGTGCATTTCACAAGTATCTATGTCCAAATTTTGAAAAACCCAAGGTTCCCATAGTCCAGTTGGAGAAGCTTGTATGCACAGGCATGTTGATCAGTTAGGAGTCCAGACTATGTTCCTGTAGTCTCATGATTCACCCCTATCTCTCTGCAGCCCTTACAATCTACCACGCCTCCTCTTCCGCAGTTTGTTCCCTGGGCTTTGGGAAAGGGGCACAAGTGGGTGAGAAGAAAACAGTCTAATTTCTTTGGAGTTGTCATTTTGGACTCCAGTCTGTTCAGGTTGTTTCCCTTCATGGGTTGACAGCTTTTCCAGTGATACCCTTTTTAGTCATACTAACAAAGCACAAGCTATTGGATGTACAGGCATTTAAGCAGTACTACTTATTATGTCAAGCTAAGCTGTGAGCATAGACACAGATGCTTGGATGGTATGCTAATCCACAACTGTGGTTTCTCTATAAAAGGGTGACAAGTTCTTATTGTGGCTTATAACATCTCCTAACCACTAGAGGACATAAGCTTGTGGCATCAGCTATGATTATCTCCAAGGAGAGAGCTAATAGCCAATAGATTTGGGATATATATAGAATAGGCTGCCCCTGTTGCACAGTCATCTCCAGCTGTCGAGGTGTAGCTGATATATTGGGCTAAGGTATACAAATGGCCTCTATATTTTTCTGAATTATACAACATCGCATTATAACACTTTCTTTTACTTGTAGGACATTTAAAGAACTAAGCTTAATTTCCTTCCCAAATAAGTAGCATACAGTCAATGAGAAACAGTTGGGTAAATTTAAGGAAAGCTTATGCCATGGCTCCTGTTTATGGGTATGTTAATACAACTTAGGCATCTATAGGTCCAAACATAAAAACCTAAAAAAAAAAAAAAAAAAAGAGGGAGTGGGAGGTGGGATATCCTTTCTGGGATACAAATGGAAAACTCTGTGTTCCAATCCTATTGATTAATTTTCAATTTTTCTGATCTCTGAAACTAACAATGGAGGGATTGTGTTCCCACAGGTAAAAATCACCAATCTAAATGCCTGAAAACAACAACTTATGGTATGCAGGTGACTGGGAAATGCCAGCAGAGGGGTTGACCCATCTGAACATTAAAGAAGAGGAACTTCAGACTGCCTCCGTCCCAGTACATGAGCAAGCATCTCTCTGAATAATACTGGGGTTGACTGTTTATAATGGGCCCTAATGAAGTTTACCTTCCAGATGCTGAGAAACCTTCCTACCTCTCCCCTTTATAGGAAAAAGAAAAACATGATGGTAATGAAACCACTCCCTAACTGTAAACTAGAGCCAATTGTTACAGTGGTAATTTCCTATAAAACAGGCATAACTACCCTTTATTAATTGACTGCTAGGCATAGGAACTGTGAAAGGATATTTCTCTATCTAGAGCTAAATTCAATAGTAAAGTGTTTATAAGTTGTGTAATTAAGCAAAATATATTACTACAGGAAAGCTCTGACATCAGCAATGAATTATTCTGCCTAGGAGATGTTGGCTAGGGGATTCGAACCCCCCCAAATTATACAGGCCTTTTGCCTATAAGTGGGATATATGCAAGGAGAAAGGTAGTAAGTCCCTGTTGTCGAAGACCTGGTGTGAGCATGAAAAATGTTATGAGACGTCACTTGCTAGCATACAAATGGCATCTGAAATGCCAGAGAGCATTACCAAATGCCACTAAAGCAATACAGCAAAATATTGGTCTCCCTGAGACAAGCAAGACTCCTCTGTCAATATCAGCTAAACTGAATACTTTTAAAAAACAAAACAAACAAACTAAAGACAATAGAACAATGTTCTTTGGGGCTTTTTTCCAGCAAGTTTTCACAGTGCTTCCCACCCTCAGTCTTTCAGTTTTAGAGTATTGCCTGAGTTTAACCTGTGAAGAAACCTAATTTAACCTATTGTCCTGGGAGAAGTCTCATAAAATGTAGGCAGTTTGCCAAGCTAAGTCCCGAAGCTTTACAGGAGCAGCAAGAAACAAATGCAAGACATAAAAGTGAGACCAGCTTAGAACATACACGTGCATTAACATGCTACACAATGCTAGTCTACACTGAGTATCCTCATGTATGATCAAAAGACCTCGAAGCTATCTACTCTGACTCTGAATTCACATTGTCATAATCAAATAAAATGCATTAATTATTAAAATCATCATTTAAGTTTTGTTCTTATGTTCTTTCCCTCTTATAAACAGAATGTAAACTTCAAAAAAGCAGAGAATTTTACCTGTTATATATTTTATTTTAATTTTTGTCCACATCATAAAATAATTTTTGATCATGTTTAGATGGCTCTGTATATCTGGAACCACTCTTTCTATCGCCATTAGATTTCTGTACACTCAGACAAACTGTCACACACAAATTATAATCAATCTACAAAAGTCTCACACTTAAATGAGACTGAATCTCTCCTCTTCTGCAGTCATCTGCTGCCAGTAATTCTTCAGATAGTGTTGACTTTTCTCACACACTTCCTTAAATCTATGCTGGTCTTTGTCTAGCTTGAGCTTACCTAGTACTTTTTCATGCTATCAACATTGTTATGAGTTCATATGAATAACTGATCACCTATCTGGAAGACTCTTTTTTTCCCTGTGTACATCTACCTTCTGTAGCACTTACAGTCTTTCTTTCTGCCCTCTCTTCTGAATTGATTTCTGAGCCTTGGGAGGTAGAAGTTTGATATAGGTGTCCTATCCAGGGGCAAGTATTCTGCAACTGCTTATATTTGTTAACCACCATCTACTAAATGAAGAAACTTCCCTGGTCAGAGTTGGGAGATACCTTAATATTTGGATATAACAATAAGCCATTAGAAATCAGTTCTATATATTATCTATTCAGCAGAATAGTTATATTAAGCTTTCTCCTATGGCCTGAGGGCTGTATAGCCTTAGACTCATAAGCCTCATGAATGTTAGGAATAGGCTCCATCCTGTGAAGTAGACCTTAAATAAAATTAGAATGTAGCTAAAAAGGGAGAAAGGAAAATATGATATTGAGAAGTGTGAAATGGGGTGGGGAACAAGAGGGTAGGGCAAGGGAGGTAGTATGGGGAGGGGTAACTAACACTAAATGCCTTTAGAAAAAGCCATATCCGAACACCACTTAGAAGCTACATAAAGTACAAATTTACAAAGTACAAATTTACAAACACTAAAAGGTGTTACTTTATAACGGGGGGACATGGCCCCTAATAGACACTATGGGGTTACAAAGTAAAAGCTCACTGCCAGGAATGAACTTCTTTGAAGCTTGTGAACACCCATCATATAGCCACTCAAATAGCATTGTCCATTTACTCTGATGTTGATTACTCACCAGAACTTCATGGTAAGACCCTGTTGCTGAAGCCACTATGAACAAAAATCAAGCTGCTACTAATGTCAAAGTCTCATCTCTCCTGCCAAGCAGCTTTCATGCTGACAGAAGGTGCAATGCAAACTATAAAAAGAAACTATTTAACATGTACCTTACCTGGATGTGTATCCTACAAGATCCAACTACAAGTGTTCTAGAAGATATACCTACTTGTGCAACAGTGTTATGAATATTATAGCAACAACCAACTTCTTTCTCATTACTGAACTTACATACCCCTTTATACATAGAAATTTCATTATATATTAAATGAAACTAATTCTTCAATTTATTAATATTTTCATTAATTATTAAATGAAAGCCCTGTCTTTGTAAATATACAACATAATGATGATAAATATACAACATAATGAGAATAAATGCTTAGGTCTATAAGAAATTATTTCATTATCTAAATGGCTTTTGATTCTTTGGATTGAGAAAACACAAGACTGTTATTTGTACAAACCACTGAGTTAGAGAAAGCTTCATGGAATATCTGTAGTACTTTCTTTTATATTAATTCAAAATCTTCAGTTTTAAAATATTCATCTACATAACATTTAGTTGTTTATTTAATTATGATTAATCAAAGATCCAGTTCATGAAATGATACTATGTGCTATAATTTCTAATTTAAATAGCTTGAAAATGCCCATAAATGGGAAGTTTGGACTGGAGCTTATTACTGCTGAGATGGGCAGAAACTTAAATTTTCAGCTTGGTCATTGAGGGATGCTTTTGAGGAAGACAAAAGTGACTCAATTCCCAAACCCCAGTTCCCATTCTGGACATACATTGGCCAGTTCTGCTTGTCTGTGTACTCCTGGACTATATGCTACCTGTCCCAGACTTTAAATTTGGAGAATTCATGCTGAATTGTAATTTCCAAAATTATTAACTCAAATAAGCCTTGTCTCCTTTCATTGTACTAGTTAGGGTCTTTTAAATAATGATGGGAAACCGATTAACACACAAAGCTTCTCCCATTTTGATAAATACATATATTAAGTGCATTTTTAATTAGATTTATCATCAGAGTATTTAATGTGTCTTTAGTTGGCCATCAGTTTATTATTTCATGTTATTTCATTTCTCAAGTCTGTAAACATTTAGATCAAGTAAGTTGGAAATGTATTCAGGAGTTAAATTCTCATTGATTAGAGATAAAGATACCAACTGGGTAAATAAAGTCAATGACATCAGACACCCAATTAAACATTAGGTTTTATCAATCCTTAGAGAAAAACTCCAGTAGCATAGCTTATTTCCCAAAGTTTTCAAAGTTTGTTTATTACTTACACCTCAACAGGTTAAGACCTGAGACACACAGAAAATTATTTTTATTTTATCCATATATTTGGTCTTCTGAATCTCATATTTATTTCAGGCAGGTAAAAATCTTACTGCACTGTTTTTTCAGTCACACTAAATATAAACATGTTTAATCAATTGTGTTTGGTTTACCCAGAGTACATTAGAACTATAACCCATGAAATTGAAAGGATGATGATGATGTTTGAACAGCAACCTTAAGGGAAACATGTTTCTCTTATACCTTATTATTTTCCTAATTCTAATTCCAGTTATATTTAGCACTGAAATTACATGCTGAATATATATTCCCTGTAGAACACCATTCTTACCTCCTTTCTATTTATTAGTTGCTCAGAAATGTCTATGCTCTCAGACCACTTAAATTATTCCTTTATTTCTCCAGATAGATTTTTCAAAAATATTGTTGCAATTAGTAGCAAAGAATAATTTTCCTTAAATAATAATGCTCTCAAGAGTGAATAATGTGTATACAGTATTTGCCTTGTGCAATTTGAAAAAAAAGAATAAAACAGAGATTTTTCAATGTGATAAAGCTTTACAGGATCCCAGGAATAGGCAGTGAAGTTATGCTTAAATTGTCCATTTATACAGTAAATTCCAAGAAAAAAATATCTAGCATAATATACTTACATTATCAATAATCTCTCAATAGGTAGCAAAGGCTCATCAGGCAAATCTCAAGGGCTGGAAAATAATAAAAATAATTCGATCTTCACATTGAGAAATTTTATAAAAAAGAATAATTTCCATTCTTTCATCATGCTTCTGATCTTTGGTAAAAAGAAAACAATTAAGAAACTGAAAATCACAATATATATAAAAGATATAACATATTTCTTAAATATTGTTTTATATTGGAATATCGACTTTGGATTTGGGTTTTATTTCTAGCCCTAAATGAGTCTCAAATTAACCAGAGTTCAGAGGATTAAATCTATCTTTGGTACTACTAAGGACATCCTGCTAATATGTATCAACATAATATACAAATAATATCTCAAATAAGAGAGGCTGATATTTATTTTGATGGTAGAAACAGCTGGAGGAGCAAGTAACTTTGATGTTTGCAAATATATTCTAATAGCACATTCTCTCCCAGTCTACAGATAATTTCTTGTAATTACATAAAACTGCAAGCTAAGAGATCAATACATAGAACTCTGTTTCTGTCACAAATATTCCATGATCCAGGACTGTGAATATGGTTGTTGGCCCTAAATCAGTTGACTGATAAATGACAAAATTGAGATACAGGTCAAGATTAGGACCATCTCTTCTTACACTAAGTCTTCTGTAAGTGTAAAGGAGACACATTTAAGGCTGGAGAGATAGCCTGGCGGTTAAGAGCACTGAATGCTCTACAGAAGGACCCGGGTTCGATCCCCAGTACCCACATGGCGGCCGACCGTCTGAAACTCCCAATTCCAGGAGACTCCAGTTCCAGGGGAATCCGACACCCTCTTCTGACCTCCGCAGCATTGCAGACACAACACGGGGTGCACAAACTTGCATGCAGACAGTACATTCATACACATACAGAAATAAATAAAATTTTTTAAAAAAGGAGACACATTTAGATGGTCCTAAATTAAAGTGAAATTGAATTTTCTTTCCTTTTTTCTATCTTTCATCATCTTATATGTCTACTTATATGTACTTGTACAATGTTTCCACATTTTTCTGCACATATAACAATGAAATGCTTATGTTCATAGCCCAGGCATAAGTGGGTTCAAATGGTTTAAAAATCAATATTGATTTTTTTTCTAATTATTTATTTATTTTCTTTTTTTTTAATTTATTTTTATTGATGCTTTGTGTATTTCATACATCATTTTCCAATTCAGTTCAGGCATATATCCTTCCCTTCCCCCCCACGCCACCACTACCCATCGCAGATCGTGCATTCTGCCGTAAGTTTCTGCTATTTCTCTGCTTTTTTGTTTTGTTTTGTTTTCATTTTTTTTTAACAATAGGTGATGATTTGTGAGTACAAGCATCCTTCATGTAAAACCAATTTGCAAGCAGTTGTGCCCAAACCCCACACGCTCATGGTCCCACCATCCTGAAAGGGGCGGGGGCTTGTATGTTTCAACAAGTTGATCAAATGAGTGTCCAGTCTATATTGTTGTAGTTTCACCATTAACCCCAATCGAAGCCCTTACATTCTAACCACTGCCCCCTCTTCCGCAGATGTTTCCTTAGGCTTAGAAAAAGGGCACCGGTGGATGAGAAGCCAAACACTCTACTTCTCTGGAGCTGATGTCTTGGTCTCCTGGTCAGTTCTGGCTGTTTTCTTCATGGGCTGTTAGCTTGTCCAGGCTTAACCTTTTGATCCTACTAATGAAGCACATTGCAATTAGATATTTAGGTATTTAAACAGTATAATATTAGCCTTTCGATCCTACTAATGAAGCACACACAATTAGATATATGGGTATTTTAAAAACAGTACTATTGTTATGGTAGGAGTTACTTTGGTATAGACAACAGATGTTGGATGGTATGTCAATTCATGATCTACCTTTTCTTCTGTAATATGGAGGGTCTTCTGTGGTTTATAACATCTCCTAACCATTAGAGGATGTAGCTTGGCATCAGCCTGGGTTATTTCTCCAAGGAGAGCCAATAGCCAATTAGATTTGGGATATACAGACATATGGCTGCCACTGCTGCACAGTATTTCCAGGCGAGATAGGTGTGTATGGTGCTGACTAAGGGTCTTGCTTGACTCAAGGAGACCTATAATTTGCTTTATTGGTTAGTGGGCTTTGGTAACACTCTCTGGCATCCCAAGAGACCATCTGTATACTTGCAGTGCGGTCCATACATCTTTTCCATGTTTGTATCAGGCATTCAACAGCAGGGGCCTTATAGCCTCTCTTCCTGCAGATATCTCGGTTTGGAGGCGAAGGAGCCCTTTACCTTTTTGTGGGGGCTTGCATCCCCTGGCCACATCTCCTGGTAGAATAGAATAATCCATTGTTGATGTCAGAGCTCCTGTGTTGATATATTTGTTTAGGTGCATAGCTAAGGAGACTTTAGCATTATTTGGTTCTGAATAAAAATAATCCTTTTCAATTTCTTTATGTGCCATTAGTCAATTAAAGAAGAAGGCAGTTTTACTGATTTTTTACAAGAGAACACTTCTATAAAAGCTGGTTCCAATCTACAGCTGGAGAATGACAGTTCATCATCCTCTTATTTCTCTTTATTCTATGGGGGGGGGGGATGAGTTAGAAAGTCTCTTGTATTAAAACCTTTGCAGCACCTCGAAAGGTAAGCTTCGTTAGGAATCATAAAAAATAGTTGTTACTAGTAGGAACCACAGAGGGGCCTCATGTCTGCAGCAATCTGAGGCATTTTTCCCTTCCAATGCGCAGAGGAGTCAATCCTTCTCTGTCTCTCGTGGCACTTTCTGGTACATCCTACTCACTGCAAAGCTGCATTTTCTTTCTCAGCCATTAAGTTGGTGATACTCTGGCCTGGTTGGAACATACAAATCCTTTCCATAGTTAGTTTGTAAAGTTTTGGGTTGCAAGGTTTTTTGACAAAAGTTTTTTATCTATCTATATCCCCCTTTTTTATTTAAGGTGTTTAGTTTTGACCCATGAGTCTCACAAAAGCAGTTGTTTTATACACTACCTATAGGGTGGAATCAAGGCCAGATTTCATCATTTTCACCCATGCTGTTTTGGGTTACTTTATGTGATTAACTTGGGAAACAAGATCATTTTTGAGTTAATCATCCTATAGTGAAAGAGATTGCTACCAGGTGAACTATATGACAGCAAAATTATAGAGAACATTTGTTTATACCAATCCCAAGTATTTTTATACAGATTTTAGTGTAAAGCTAATGTGGACAAGAGCAATTTATATCTCCAATTAACTCAGATGATTACCGTTTTTATCAGTCTTCAAACCAATGTTGTCCAATATGCCCATATTTACTTTTACTAAGTCTAAAGCACCATGTATGCTTGGAGACAGATGTCTGGGCAAAACTGGGATACTTGTTGACTCATGTAATTAAAATATGCACCAATCGATATACACCCGGTCCTCTCCCACCCCTCCCACCCCTCCCGAGTCACTATTTCAGTCAGCCTTCTGATGCAATCTTTCTTTGTTGTTACTTAATGTGCGCTACCTCTCCACAAGAAAATCTTATACTGTTACAATACGGTTATTTAAAAATATGGAGGAAACAAAATCTGTTTGCAAAGGAAAATTAAACTAAACAAAATAAACAGTATTATTACTCTTCCACATTTGGAAACTTTCCTTCTTGCTGTGCACTTGAAAGGTGTTGCAGACTATCATCTCAATTATGGAAACAAAACTTTTTACTTGCAGAACACAAAAATCTTAAGCCCTATGTAGTGTTTTGAATGAGAATGTCTCCATAGCCTCCAATATCTGGGCATTTTGTCCCAGTTGGTATTACCGTTTGGAAGATCTTAGAATGTTTGCTCGTGTTGCAGGAAGCACATCACTATGCATGGGTTTGAGTATACTTAGGTCTTTCCAGATTTCTAGTCTCTGCTTCCTGTGCCTGTTTGAAAATGCGAGCAATCCCGTTGCTGTTCTGGCCACCTGTTTTTTTTGTTTTGTTTTGTTTTTTTATGTTGCTTTTGCTTGTATTTCATACATCATTTTCCAATTCACTTCAGGCATATTTCCCTTTCCCTTTCCCCCCATCACACCCCACCCCATCCCAGACCGTGCATTCTGCCATAACTGTCCTGCATCTTTCTCTCAGTTTTTTTTTTCATTTTTTAGCCATAAGTGATAATTTTATGAGTAAAGCATCCTCATGTTAAAACCAATTTGCCGCTGTTGTCCCAAACCCCCCAGCCATGGGTTCCCACCATCCACGCTGGGGGGGGGGGGGCTGTATGTTCAATCAAGTTGATCAAATGAGTGTCCAGGGACTGTATTACTGTAGTTTCACATTTCACCCCAATCGCAGCCCTAATTCTACCCTTGCCCCCTCTTCTGCAAGATTGTTCCTAGGCTTAGAAAAGGGGCCACAGGTGGATGAGTAAGCAAAACAGTCTCCTTTTTCTGGATGTGTTGTCTGGACTCTGGTCAAATTCTGGCTGTTTTCTTTTCATGGGCTGACGTTTGTCCAGGAATAAAACCTTTCGGTCCTATTAATGAAGCACAAGAGCCCAAATTAGATATATAGGTATTTAAACATCACTAATAGTATGGTAGGTTCCTTGGGTATAGACACATATGTTTGGATGATATGTTAATCCATGAATTACATTTTTTCCTGTTAAATATGACAGGGTCTTACTGTGGCTTATAACATCTCCTAACCTGTAGAGGATGTAAGCTTGTGGCATCAGCCATGGGTTATTCCTCCAAGGAGAGAGCCAATAGCCAATTAGATTTGGGATATACAGGCATATGGCTGCCTCTGCTGCAATGAATTTCCAGGCAGGTGAGGTGTAGCTGGTGCTGATGGTGGAGTCTTGCTTGATACTGTGCAGCACTAGCCACCTGTTGTAAACATGTCTTCCCAACATGATGGACTCTGATTCACCTGGAAACTTAAGCTCAAATAAACTCCTCATTGTATAAGGTCCTGGGACATAGTGTTTTATCACAGCAGCAAAAAAGTGACCAATACAGAACTGGTACCAGAAAATTCACTATTGGCTCTGAAATACCTGACCATGTGGGGTTTTGGATGAATGTGATAGACCTAGGAAGTTTGGACTAGAAAAATGGTTTATTGTTGTAAAGATAGATTAATGGACTATTCTAGTGGGAACCTGCAAGAAAGTATAGGTAAGAACAAAGTAATTCCAGAGGGAAATGAGGATGTAAGCAGCAACTGGGATATTTGGCAAAGAAACTAGCTGGAGTCTGCCCACAGCTTAAAAGCTTGCCTGAGGTTAGGTTGGAATGTAAGGGACTGGGGCTGGAGAGATCGCCTATTAGTTAAGACCATCAACTACCCTTGCAGAGGAACCGGGTTCAATCCCCAAGACCCACATGGCAGCTGAGAACCGTCTTTAACTCCAGTTCCAGGGGAATCTGACACCCTCTTCTGACCTATGCATCATTGCACACAGAGGTGCACAGACCTACATGCAGACAGTACATTCATACAGATAAAAAATAATTAATTAATTAATTAATTAAATAAAAGAAACGTAAGGGACTAATTTCTTTTGCAGAGTAAATGGCAAGATAACCTAATGTTGAAATGACAGTGTGGCTATTAGTGGTGAGTATTATGCAGATCTATAGTGAAAAAGAGCAAGTAGGAAAGAAACAAATGGAAAATATAAGAATTGAAAAAGGGCACTAGGAAGATTAAGGTTGGCCTTAAGGCACATGCTGAAAGAGAGGCTCCTTTTGATAAGGAGTTTAGGGACATTAAGGAGACGACTAGAGATTTGCACTTAAAGAATGGAAAGAATATATTCAGGGTAAGACCACACCCAATTGAGCCTCCAACTTCTGAATAGATAACCTCTGAGGGATTTCTACTCCTACAAAGCTTGGAAAATTTCTGGTAATGTGGATGAAGTGGGATAGAGTCCACCTCAGGCCAGCAGCTGAACTTGGCACTGTTCATATTGTACTGGCTTTATAGGCATGAACTATACGAGAGTGAAGGAATTATCAGTTCTTTCTTTATCAATTCACAGAGCCACGAGGCCAGTCAGGGTTTAGCAGGGGTATCCTTGCATAAAGAAGCTGTAAGATGAAGCCTGGTTGGCAGTGGAGACATCAAGAAAATGTTGGAGAAACTAGGACAGGGAGACATCTATAAAAAAGAGTTGCATATAGGGATTGCTATTAACTCTAGGGGGAGAATATGTTGCAGGTCTCAAAATGGAGGGGCTGAGTCAGCTAAGCCCCTTGGAAGTGAGATTCCTGTCAACAGATATGGAACAACAGAATTTATTATTTTCCCTGTGGTGTTTCATTCTTGTTTTAGTTCATTATTTCCTCATTCTTCCCCCATTACTTCCTTTTGGAATGGAAATGTGCATTTGGTCCCCTTGTATGGTGGAAATGAACAATTTGTTTTCTGATTTTACTGGGGCTTACAGATAAGAGAGTGCATTGAGTCTCAGAAGACTGTGAATTGTGGACTTTTGAATATTGTTGACACTGATATGAATATTGTTGGACTGGGACTTTTGAAAGTAAACTAAATCCATTTTGCATTTTAATTTTTTTTCATTTTTATTGAAGTTTTGTGTATTTCATACAACATATCTTGATCAAATTTAAACCTAATTCCCCTTCCTTGCCCCCTCCCCATCAGAGCTCATGCATTAGCCCATACATGGCTTTTTTTATTCACATTTTTCCCCTTTAATTTTATATTACTCTAAAGTATGTATATTACTCTAAATTATGTAATATATATATGTAATATATATGTAATATATGTAATACATATGTATTACATATATTATATGTAATATACATAATATACATAATACATATGTAATACATATGTAATATATGTAATACATATGTAATATATGTAATATATGTAATATATGTAATATATATATATATATATATATATATTACATAATTTAGCTAGCATCCACAAATGAGGGATACCATTTATCATTTGTTTTTCTGGGACTGTGTTATTTCACTTAGCATAATCTCTTCTAGTTCCATTTATAGTTCCAGGGAAATTCTATTTCATCATGGTGGGGATGCATAGAGCAGGAATAGAAATCAGAGGCTCATATCTTCAAACAGGCACAGAAAGTAGAGTGTCTGGAAATATGACATGGTTTAGGAACCCTCAAAAGCCCACCCCTAGTGACATGCTTCCCCCAGCAAGGCCACGCCTTCTGAGACCTTCCAAAACAATGCCACCAGCTGGGGACAAATTGTCCAAATACCTGAAAACTAGAGGGACTTTCTCTTTCAAGTCACTACAAGTATTCATCAATCAGGAGTATAACTCCGCTTTCATTCCTAACATTGTGGTTTATGCAACAAGCACAGAAATTCTATAGTGTTTCTATCCATTTATTATTTGTTTTTTTAAATAATAATGCTTCTTTTTAAATTTTATTTATTTTGTATGTGTATGAATGTACTGTCTGCATGTAGGTCAGTGCACCAGTGTTGTGCAATGCCACGGAGGTCAGAAGAGGGTGTCGGAGAGATGGCCTACTGGTTAGGTTAAGAGTGCAGACCGCTCTTGCAGAGGACCCGGGTTCGACCCACAACATCCACATGACGGCTAAGAACCATCTTTAACTCCAGTTCCAGGGGAATCCGATGCCCTCTTCTGACCTCCGCAGCATTGCACAACACAGGCACACAAACCTGCATGCTGACGGTGCATTCATACACATAGCAAAATAAATAACTTTAAAAAAAAATTAAAAAGAGGGTGTCAGATTCCCCTGGAACTGGAGTTAAAGAGGGTTCTCAGCTACCATGTGGATGCTGGGGATTGAACCCAGGTCCTCTGCAAGAGCAGTCACAGCTCTCAACCTCTAGGCCATTTCTCCAGCCCCAACCATTTATTATTTGTAAATTTAACTAGTATTTATTGAAATCTTTTGTGCCAAGCAAGAGAACCTGTAACCTGATAATAATCCCAGACAAGGACAGAGACAGCAACCTGTTCCCCAATCAGGTATCAGTATTATATTTTCAGTACATACCTGTAAATGTCTATGAAGATTTTTGTGACTCAGGTCATATCAGGGAGTGCAACAGGATAAATTGATGAGGAATGTACACAATGTTGCAAGAAATGGACAGCAACATATAGTTGACTTCCATGGGTAGTGAATAAAAGGAACACTGGAATAAAATCTCAGAAGGCTGCTTTAAATGGACCAGAGTAAAGGGAAGCATGTGTAATATGTAAGGTCAGCAAGAGCAAGGTATGAAAAAGGAGCTGTATTTATTTCCTTTTTTTTTAAATTTTATTTATTGCTGTATGTGTATGAATGTACTGTCTGCATGCAAGTTTGTGCACCCATGTCATGCAATGCCGCGGAGGTCAGAAGAGGGCGTCGGATTCCCCTGGAACTGGAGTTCTCCTGGAATTGGAGTTTCAGACGGTTCTCGGCCGCCATGTGGGTGCCGGGGATTGAACCCGGGTCCTCTGTAAGAGCGGTTGTGCTCTTAACCGAGCTGTATTTAAATAAAGGCCATTTATGGGTAACAACACACATGGCAGAAAGTGAACCAAACAAGACAAAATGATGCATTCCAGCAATACAATAAATTCAAGAGGATGGTGCTTTTTATAGAGTATCTATAGCTACTTTTGTACTCATAGTCCCAAGAATGTAAGTACTCATACTTATATTCTCTAGCTATAAGGGAAACTGTGTGGTTTTGACACAGGGTATTCAAGGATTTAGGTGTTAGATATTATTTGAGATAAACTCCAGCTAGATCTTGGTAGCTCCACCTGCTGGCAGTTGGAATGCCTTTTGGTTGATAAATGTCCTTAAACAAACAGATCACTCATACTCTATGACAAAATGGCTAACCCAGGAATCTCCCCAAAAATGTGGCCTAACAAAGGGTCAGTATCCTCAAAAGACCCAATATTGTCGTAATATCACTTGCATTGTGGTTTTGAGTTCCATACTTTGTGGAATTTTTTCTACACTCTTGGGAAGAAAAACCCTAAAAGGGTGATCTGGTCCATGGAGGAGCAATTTTTCCCATAAATATGTCTCTCAATTCAGTCATATTTATAAAGCTTCCTTAAAATCAACAATTTAAAATTCCCTTGGCCATAGAGTACCTTAAAGTGGGTAAATGCAATTTTTCTTTGGTAGTATTTAACGTGATTAACTTTGCTAAATAAACTTCTGCTTATATTGCCTTCTTTGTCTCTTGAAGAGTTCCTTCTTTCTTTTTTTTTTAATTTTATTTATTTTTGTATGTGTATGAATGTACTGTCTGCATGCAGGTTTGTGCACCCGTGTTGTACAATGCCGCGGAGGTCAGAAGAGGGTCTCGGATTCCCCTGGAACTGGAGTTCTCCTGGAATTGGAGTTACAGACCGTTCTCAGCTGCCATGTGGGTGCTGGGGATCGAACCCGGGTCCTCTGCAAGAGCAGTCGGTGCTCTTAACCGCTAGGCTATCTCTCCAGCCCTGAAGACTTCCTTCTTTCAAGAAGACAAGAACAGAATCAGAAATAAAGATCTTGAATACATGTAGCATGGCTTTGTCATCAGAAATAAAGGCCAAAATCAAGCAGCATGACTTCTGCAGATTTAAAGGTAACAGGATGCCCTGGCTTGGGTTGGATGAGGATAAAAGCCTGTCTGGGTTTTGTCACTGTGTTCCTTCATTTTTAATATATTTGTTTTAATTTTTGTGTATGAGTGCATTGCCTGCATGTATGTAAACACATTCATTTTGTACAATGCCCTTAGAGATCAGAAAAGGGCATCAGATTAACTGGTACTGGAGTTACAGAAGGTTGTTTGCCTCAATGTGCATGTTGGGAACTGAACCCAAGTCCTCCGCCAGAGCAGCCAGTACTCTAAATTGCTGGGCCATCACCCCAGCCTCCATTGCATGACTTCTTAATATCCCTCTACTAGCTTTACTGAACAGTTGACTCCAGCCAATTTATTCTTTCTCAGTCTGTTTGAACAAACACGTTTTCATTTTTAAAAATTAATTATTTAGGTTGGTGTGCCACTGGATTCTCCCAGGTAGATTTCACAGTTGCCAGCCATTAGGCGCACTCAAAGATGCATGGATGCTGCCAGGGAAGATGGTGAGCAGGTGCAGCTGTTTCCAGGCTCTTGGATCAGACCAAAGTCTCCTGGGTATGAAATTTGTGCAAGAAGCCCTTATCCGCTTTGGCAACTGGGGGATTTAGCACAAAATATAGAACCTACAGCTTCCAGTTTATGACAAGTGGCCTGAAAGAGAGATAAGCACACACTTGTGAAATGCAATTGGTAATTAGCTCCCAGCAGCATAAAACGTTCAACACCAAATGATGAATTTTAATTTTATTTCAAAAGCCTTTCAAAAGGAAGGTGTCAGAGCTTAACACTTGCTACTAGATTTAACATAAACGGCTACTTGGCAATTAGAGTCTGTTTTCCAATCGCTTGTGATCTAATATAGGGAAATGAATTATGTGGCTCAAGGTGAAATGAAATCTATAATCCTCCACATAGTGTTGAAATATTAAATCATTTTAATAAACTGAGTGGCAAAGGAGGCACATTGCTGATTTATACATAAATTATAGGGGTATGCCTCAATTGGCTCTGAATTTGAACTAACAAGGTTGTGGCTTTTCTTGCTATGGGGAAATCATGATTTATAAGAGTTCTGAATTTAAGATCAAGATGTAGGAGAACAAGCCTAGATATGTTCCTGAATATAACTAAGATTATGTGCTTGGCAGAGAAGGAAGTTGGGTGAAGAAAGCATGGACCATACACCACCCTTCTGCTCTCGAACAGCACTGTGATGCTATCACAGGACTGAAGAGCTTAGAATACCTTTTTTTTAAATTTCTTTTTTTAATTTATTTTTATTTTTTCTCCACAATGTTTATTGATAGATACAAGTACATAAAATCAGGGCATGAACATGATTTGAAAGATTAAGTAGACTTAATTTCATCAACCTCAAAAGCTTCTGTATAGCAAAAGAAACAATCAAGAATGTGAAAAGAAAACCCACACAGTAGGATGAAATCTTCACCAATGATATATCTGACAGATCATTAACATCCGGAATATATAAACTACTCAAAAACCAAAGAATTAAGAAAACAAATGACTCGGTCAAAGAATGGAGTAACGAGCTGAACAGAGACTTCTTTTGCCAGTGAGGAAGTAGAGATGGCTGAGTAACATCTTAAAAAATGTTCAACATCGGGTTCGGCGCCATTGTGTCTTTGTGCGGGATGCTCCTGAAGGACAGGAGCCCGGAACTTGCTCCAGACAGGTAGCAGGGTGTGGGCTAAGTCAGGCAAAAAGAAAAAAAAA
>VZQC01015399.1:103331-215574 GCA_009823505.1 Rhizomys pruinosus | reverse complement strand
AAAGGTCTATATTCTATTGATATATATTTATTTGATGTGAGTTTAACAAGTATCCAATTTTGCCCAAACTCTATCTACAAACAACATGGTATTTTAGGACTCAGTAAAAGTAAAAATATCTGTATTAAATAACATTGGTTTAAAGGTTTTAATAAAAATGGTAATTCATCTAAGTTAAGTGGAAATATAAATTGTTGTCCACATTTGTTCCACTTAAAATCTGTATAACACTAACCTTGGGATTAACATATACAAACGTTCTCTATAATTTCTGTGTTATACGGTATCATCTTGTAACATTTTTTTTTACCTATAGGATAATTTAATTTTAGGAATTAAACTTGCTTCCCTAGTTAACAACATACAGTCACCCAAAACAGCTTGGGTAAATTTAATGAAATTTACACCTTTATTCCTGCCTATAGGTATGTGTACTACAACTGCCTTTTTGAGACTCATGTTTCAAAAAATAAAAACCTAAAATATAAAAGGGGGGATACAGTTATATATTAAACCTTTTTGTCAAATTTTCAATTTAAACCTTAAAACTAACTATGGGAAAAGATTAATATGTTACCACAGGTCAAAATGTCACCCACTTAATGGCTGAGAAAGAAAAGATACAGTTTTGCATTGTGCAGGATGTACCAAGAAATACAAGCAGAGAAGTTGGCCTAAGCATTAAAAGGAAGAAAAGCCTCAGAGCGATACAGACATCAAACATCTCTGTGGATCCTATTTGTAACAACTGTTTATAATGAGTCCTAATGAATCTTACCTTCCAGTGGCTGCAAAGTTATAATATGAGAAACCTTCTTACCCCCTTTTCATAGAACAAAGAAATACATGATGGTAATGAAGTCATTCTCTAACCATAACTTAGAGCCGACTGTTATAGAGGTAATCTCCTACAAAACCGTTATAACTGCTTTCTTTAATTGACTAATAGACATAGGAAATGTGAAAAGGATTATTCTCTCTTCAGAGCCAAATATAATACAAAAGTCTTTTCAAGCTGTGGATTTAAGCAAAATATAATAATACAGGAGAGCTCTGATATAAACAGTGGATTATTCTGCCAAGGAGATGTTGGCCAGGGGATCCAAGCCCTCCCCCCAAATATAAAGGCTTCTCGCCTGTAAATTGGGATACCTGCAAGAAGAGAGGTGGTAAGGCCATGCTGTTGAAGACCTGATGCAAGCATGGGAAAGATGTATTGATACCGCACTTGCAAGTGTACAGTTGGTTTCCGGAATGCCAGAGAGTATTACCAAAGGCCACTAAAGCAATAAAGCAAAAAAAATGGTCTCCTTGAGTCAAGCAAGACTCCTCTGTCAGCATCAGCTATACCTCACCTGCCTGGAAATACTGTGCAGCAATGGCAGCCACATGTCTGTATATCCCAAAACTAATTGGCTATTAGCTCTCTCCTTGGAGGAATAATTCATGCCTGATGCCACAAGCTTACATCATCTAGTGTTAAGGAGAAGTTATAAGCTACAGTAAGACCTTACTTATTGTTAAATAAATAAAAACAAAAAATTAGAAAAAAAATGTTCAGCATCACTAATAATTAAGGAAATGCAAATTAAAACCACTCTAAGATATCATCTCACTCTGATAAGATGGGAAGACGGGGAGGGAACAACAACAACATAAGGACTGGGTCAAAGAACGGATTGACACAGTTAAATTCTGCCCCAAACAAAAAACTCTGCAGAGAAAAACTTTAAAGACTGAGAGAAATATGTAGGACTTGTATGGCAGAATGCATGAACTGGGGTGGTGTTGGGGGAAGGGAAAGTGGATTATGTCTAAATTGAACTGAAAAATGATGTATGAAATACACAAAATATCAATAAAATTTATATATATATATATATATATATCTATATTATATTACTCTATATCTAGTATCTGAAACCAAAAGCCTTCAGCCATTGCAGATACCGCTTCAAATAATAAATACTGAAAAAAAATTAGCTATTGAAAAATTATTCATTAATTATTCATTAAGATTGACTATAAGAATTAATTCTTCAACTTGAAATGTGTTTCTATTTTCTAGAAGAGCAATTCCACTTTAGTGATCTATCCTGGCAACCTTTACACTCAGAGTTTGTATTTCAGGTTAGCCATGTATTTCCAATCATGGAAATACTGGGGATTAGTAGCAGAGGACTGGAAGTATTAGAATTCTCTATTAGTTGGGAACAAGTCCATATGACACATGTTCTATTTGCATAATTAAAGATAGATTGCTTTTTCAAATTGATTTTAGCCACCAAATTAATAATTTTTAAAATACTATCTATATAAGGAACTGTATGTTCATTAAAAGAAAATCCAAGCATAACCATAACACTATTAATCATACCTTGAAATGAAATCAGTAAGTAGCTATATTATAATATAAAGTATAGGAAAAGAACTCCAGATAGGCAGACTAAAGCTCAGAGGATGAGGTGGCCAGGGAGAATAGTTTGGCAAAATGGACCGTAGCACAAATGACAGAATGTGTGAACTCAAGGTGGGTGTGTGTGTGTGTGTGTGTGCGTGTGTGTGCGTGTGTGTGTGTGTGTGCGCACGTGTGTGTGTGTGTGTGTGTGTGTGTGTGCTGCAGGATGGAGCCAATGGAGAAGTGGCTATAAAGTTGATTAAGAGTGGTATAAAAAGTATGTATGAAACTAATAAAAATTCAATAAAGGTGTAATATTTTGAAATGTTAACTGAGAAAGTATGCATGTCAACTTTGGATATGTATGAAAATATGCTAGAAGGATACAAAAATTCTATAAATCCAGATATGATAAAAATGTCAAAAAAATCAACATTTTTACACATGTCATTTTCAGATTCCACTGATCACACTTTCAATACATGTCTCAAGCTGACTACTTCTATGTAACTATTACCACTATGTACCTGCCATACCACATTTCTATTCTTTTAGAGACTCTACCCTTAAACCTTCTGTTCCAAGTCCTCCAAATTAGAGTAAAAAGGCCATTCAATATTAAAGCTTATAATCCTGTGGATAACTGAACTGAAAGATACTAACCTTGAACCAGTCCTACTCATCTGTCTAAAGTTGACTTAACGGATGCTATTTCTTTTTATGGAATTAGAAAATGACTCATCATTAAACAATGTAAATTGTTCCTTTAAAATGAAAGTATGTCCCTTTTCTAAGCCTAGGGAACAATCTGCGGAAGAGGGGGCGTGGTAGAATGTAAGGGCTGCTATTGGGGTGAATGGTGAAACTATAGCAATACAGACTGGACACTTATTTGATCAACTTGATTGTACATACACGCCCCTCCAGCTGGATGGTGGGACCCTTGGGCTGTGTGGGTGTGGGCACAACTGCTTGCAAATTGGTTTTACATGAAGGATGCTTGTATTCATAAATTATTACTTATTGTTAAAAAATGAAAAAAAGAAGAAAAATAAAATAAAATAAAATGAAAAGTATAATTTATTATTTTTAGATTCCTTTCTACGTTATTGTATTTTAGTATGAATTGTCTGTGTGTCTGTGTGTATGAAGCAAAATAAGATATAAATAAGTCATCATATCGACAAATGCAATATTATGTTCTTAGTGATTCATCAAATGATCTTTGGGTAGGTGAAATACTAATTCCGAAAACAATCTTGAAGGACTAAAAGGAGAAATTCAGAGAAAAATTTGTGATATTACAAAATGTTATCTCAAAGTAAATGACTTATTAATAAATATTGATTAATATTTATTCTCTATGTTTTTTCCTTCCTTCTCTTCCTCTACTTTCTCTTCATTGTTTACTCCCTCACTTCCTCCTGCCTATTATCAAACTTATTGACAAATTCTAATCATTCATTGCTTGACCATGTTATGTTGCTTAAGTTCCCTTAGTCATGATTCTTAACTCCCTCCTCTACTTTCTTCCCTTCCTGGTAGAATGCAATTTTAGCAATCTTTGTTAAACCGCTTTCCTCCCCTTCACATCTTCTTAATATCCAATAAGTTTCCTCATTCTTCACCATCCATTAAGTGATTTTGGGGTCTCTTGTTATGGTGTTGGCAAGAATCACATTTGTTTGGTTTAGTTATAATGTCTCTTGTCTCTTTTTTCTCCCAGTGATTTTCCATCAACTGAGACCTCACTCTGCTGGTTGGATATTCTGATTTGCCCATGGTATAATGAAAATTGAAAGAAATGTTTCTCCCTGACTTTCAGAAACGTTACAGTGGTCTCTGTGGCTATTACTATATTCCTGAATAAAGATCTTTATACCTTTCTGTAACAAGTTGTAATTCTTTTTGTTTGATATAAAAAATATCTGAGGAAAAAATATCCAGAAGAAGAAAATCATCCATAAATCCTAGACTAAACTACAAGAATATTTCTTCCAATGTTCTTAGAAGAATAAACTCTGTATCTTTCCCAACAGTTTTCAGGATACCTTTTATTTTTGGTCCTGGGAATATTGACTAACTCCTACCTACAAACTTTCTGGATTCAATGACTGGAAAAATAATTTCAATCCAAAACTTAAACTAATTCAGTTCAAAACACAATTTAAATGCTTAGGTTGTTGTCCAAATTAATATATTTTTTTCTATAATAAAAACAGAAGTGATATGCATTGCTGTTTTTCTGACCATCTCTTGAACCAATATCCCTGTATCCTTCTGATGAATGTGAGTGCTCACATTTACTTTACTCCTTAGTTATCTCTACTGGGCTGAGAATTGAAGAATTGTTTCCCAACTTGTTGAGTTTGCTACATAATGTCCTTGTTCCTCACCAGCATTTAAAATAATTGTCAAGATTCAGTTTTTCAAGGGCTCATCTGACAACCGATTGCAAATGCTGGACAGAAAATAATATACTATGTATGGTTAGTTCAGAGGCCACTAATCAGCAGACAGGTTAACAAGTGGGGTAGCTTAGTATCATCTTCCACTTCTTGAATCTTTGAATTTCCTAATTTACACTATGAAGATGCCTTCTTCCTTTTTGATGTTCACTATTATGGGCCAACCTTAGATCCAAATTTATATTAATTGATTTAGCAAACTCCTCTGTTCATAGTAGACTGCCCATAGAAACAAGCTGGAAGCAGAATCACTGGCTTAAGACACTATTTAAATTAATTTGGCTGAATCTATACTTAAGCTCCACATTGGAACTATATATCAAAACTAGAGAAGGTGCGGTCTCAATGCCAAGAAGTTCCACTTCAAAAGTTTCATTCATCAGATAAAATCCCAAAGATGAATATAAAGTTCTAATCCCCAAAGTGTGTGTGTGTGTGTGTGTGTGTGTGTGTGTGTGTGTGTGTGATAGCAAAATCCTGGAAGCACTGGTTGATCAATATGGAATGATTTTTAATAAATCAGTGCATCCACATACTAAAATCCCTAGATTCCTTAAAAAAGAATAATATGTCTACATGAAATTATTGCCATTCTGATAACAAACATTTTACTTCAAAGAATTATTAACAACAGCATTATGATATCATTTTTGTATAATACATACTGTTTAGTAAAAAGGTTATCAATTTGCATCTATATGTTAGTGATATAATGATTGGCAGGAATATTTTGTTATTGCTCATATTAATATATTTGATTTTTACAAAAGCAGTAATTAATGATTTTATTTTTTAATAGGAAAGTTAAAGAAGGAAAAATTACCTAAAATTATGGTCAGAATTTCATAGTAAAAAGACATATTTTTAATCCTGTTCTTTTATGCTATACCCATTCTTCCTACAATATATTTTGATAAGTGTTGTCAGTTTCACATCTTTATGAAATAGGACATTTCCTGGGGCTTAGCAGTCCTCTGTCAGAAATGTGAGTAAAGTAAAGAGATTGATTTTTCACTTTTGACCTCCTTCAAATTCTGAATTAGAGAGGAAAGCCAGCCAGGATGCACCTCCCATCTCCTTGATGGCTTTGGATAGATTACATAATCAGAACTGCTTGAAAAACTGCCATGTTTGATAAATGCAGGGCACTTCAAAATCCATACAGGGATGATAAGTTTATTTGGCAAGAGATTAACTCTCATTAATTTACTGAAGGTGAATAATTGGAGGCTGTATCTCACATATGAACAGAAAAAGTCGTAAATATGTCCACTGGGACATTTTTATAGTGAAGGTTTCTGCAGATACCCAGGGATGGCTGCCGAACTATAATATCAAACCAAGTCAGCATCCACTGGGGCTTAAGAGCAAATGAGCCTGCTCAAAGTGGAACTGAGCTCCATTGCTAACAATTCGTGCAAAAGGAGCCAGGTCTCCCGTCTGTAAGAAGATGCTACTAAAGAATTATTTCTGCGTGGATTAAGAAATTGGCATTTTTATTGTTATTTTTGCCTATACACAGAACTGGGGGCTAATATTATATCATATGCTCTATTTGTTCAATTAGTAAAAAAATGGTAAATTGAAAATCCTTTTGGCTCACCATCAACTCATTTGAATATTTTGAATATGCATTTGTGCACCTGAAAATAGGACTAATGCTCTGCACATGAGTTCTCTAAAACCTAGGGGAGAGTTTAGCAAGTCAGCAGTTCTTTGCTATCACATTGTAGCATTAATAAGCAGTTTGGCATCCAGACAAATATATTTTGGCAACTGCTTTCTGAAACCTGTTTGTTAAACAACATGCATTAGTGTCATTACAGTTGTGAATTAATTGTAAAAAAAAATCTATCCTTGTAAGATACTAGTGTTAGATAGTATTTGCTCTTCTGACTAAAATTAGATAGGTCAAGATATGACTTAGAAATAAATATACTTCAACATATTAATGGATTTATCAAATCAAAGGTTTAGGAAGAATAAGGAGAATATGAAGCTTTGTCTCTGCATATCATCTCTATTATATATATATATATATAATCATGCTGACTTGGTTTGATATATATGTGTATCCACACTGACTTGGAATATAGCATAATGGTGTTTCTCAAAATTAAAGAGTAAGACTACTTAAAATGTACTCTTTCTTTTGGAATTGTTTACCAGGTAGGTTCATAGACACTCAAGCAGTACTGGCTATTGCCAATGCACTTATCAGAACTTATGGAAAGATCCTGTTGGTGAAGATTCTACATATACCAGCCACAGAACAAACAAGGGAGGGATCAAGCTGGTACTGACCTTGAAACTTTATCTCTACTGGTATCTCTACTGGCTAGCTTTGTAATACTTAAAGGTGCTATGCATTTTACTTTACCCAGCTGTGAACCATGTAATCTATAGTAATAGCTAGACTATGAACAAATGCCCACTGGTGCAAGAATGGCATGAATATTATAGAAGTAATAACAACCATTTTCTGATTTAAAATCCATTTCACAAAGTGGAGTCAATACCTGACCCTGTTATCAGGGCCAAGAACCTGTGGCTAGACCATAGGTCATAGACCATAGGGAAGAATCTATTTCCCTAAGTATACAATATATTAAACTGATTCTAATAACTTACACTTATACCCATAGGCTATTGCATCTTTACATTCTCACCAGAGAAGTTACTCTTGTTTCATATAACAATTAACAGAGACTCATATCTCAACAACTTGCAGAAAATAGGAATGCTCAGTCTTAAATGGGATACCTGTACCATGCTTTTACTGTTAATGGTTTCTATTAACATATCATGTTACATTTCAGAAGAGGGGTCAGAGAGATTGTGAGAGCCAGAGAAGTCAGACAAATACAAGGAAATCATATTGTCTAGACACCACAGGATATTTGCAACTATGATCCCACAAAGTTTGGGATAGCATGCACAAACAAAACTCTTTACCAACCCAGCATAGACAAGGGAGGTAAGGAAGAAAGCCTAACCTAACCCCAGCTGAAGATCTATTGGCAACTGATAGCTGCTAGGAAAGCTAGGTGGAGTTTTTCTTACTGGTGTAAAGTCTAGTAGTTGACAAGACTCCAAGGGAGAAACATACACCCAAGAAGAATATTGGAAACACCAGTTAGACTTGATAGGCCTTTAAAAAGATGAATAATAAAAGATGACATGAAGTCAAGAGTTATTAAATTGGTGGTGGAAAATGAGTCGGGGTTCTGAATACTATCAAGATATCTTGTATTGGGGCTGGAGAGATAGCCTAGGAGTTAAGAGCACCGATTGCTCTTGCAAAGGACCTAGGTTCGATCCCCAGCACCCACATGGCGGCTAAGAACCGTCTGTAATTCCAATTCCAGGAGAACTCCAGCTCCAGGGGAATCCGAGACCTTCTTCTGACCTCCGCGGCATTGCACGACACGGGTGCACAAACCTACATGCAGACAGTACATTCATACACAAACAAAAATAAATAAAATTAAAAAAAAACTCTATAAAAAAGATATCTTGTATTAAATCCTCACATCAATGAAAATATATTTAGAAGAATATGTTGTGAAATTGTCTTATTTTGCAGGTAAAATGTAGGAGCTGGCATAATGTTTGGGTATCAAATAAGTAAAATTACATTATTTATAAAATGGTAAGGGTCATCATTTGGTCTCTGTCTTCAACAAGTCCTTTCTTTTAGACTTTGGGTTTAGGTATGATTATTTTTATTATTTAAAGAGCCACTTCTGCCGGGTGTGGCGGTGCATGCCTTTAATCCTAGCACTTGGGAGGCAGAGGCAGGCAGATGTCTGTGAGTTCAAGGCCAGCATGATCTACAGAGTGAGTTCCAGGACAGCCAGAGCTACAGGGAGACCCTGTCTCAAAAAGACCAAAAAATAAAATAAAGAGCCACTTCTATTTAATAATAATTTCATTTCATTATATACTTTCTACTCCTATTTAATAATATCTTTATTAGATTATTTAATTTTGAAAGTATTTCATTATGTTCAGGTTCAAATCATTACCTGCAACTTCTAGGAAATGATATAAATTAAATTTTCCCCATGGTAGATTTGTTATATATTTTCTTTCAAAATGAAGTAGAGAAAACAAGACATATATATGTATATAATCAAGTATATATGTATTATTCATAAACTCAAGTTTACTCACTATAATATAAATTAAACAACTAGCTATATATGTGGCACCAAGGAGCCACATGGTCTCCGTAGCCGTTGCATTACACAGGCACACTCACATGCATGCAGGTAGTAGAACACTTCATACACAGTAGTTTTGACAAAAATGGTCAATTCAATTTATACCATTTAGAATCTTGTAAAATCAATCTTGGGCCGATCTCAAATATCTGTAACAGAAAATGCAATATACCAGCTGTCCACATTTCTGGGTGGGTAAAGACACCTGTTGCCAAATCACTAAAATCCACAAAGAGAAAAGAAATAACAGACTCCAACCAGTTATACACTGATGTCCACATGCATGGTGTGGCATGAAAAGACACACAGACCCAGAGCCAGACACACACACACACACACACACACACACACACACACACACGCACACACACAAAGTATAATAATGTTTGAAAAAAGATGCATTTAAGAAACAATTTCTATTATACTAGTAAATTAATTGCTACAAATTACATGTGAAATCACATTTACTAAATCCAATAACTACATCCTCACTAAAGCCAGTCACCTAGTCTTTCTGGCATTTAAATATTTTGTTGTGTAAATATGGCTACATTGATTTTTTTCCCTACAGACTTACTGTCATAATATTTACAAAACACTTCTAAGCCAGATTTCTCTCAGAATTTCAAGCTTAATTTAACTCATCCTGCAAACAGACAAAATAGAATAAGATCATTTACAATAGAAAAACACAGAAATGTGTCAAAATCATGCCTCAAAACCATGAGTTTATCTAGGCTTTTCCCCGTGAGCTCTGCAGCCCATCTGTACAATTTTAATTATGAGATAATGGCCTCTCTCTGATCTCATTCATTCTCTCAGTAGCTGCTCCAGCTTCTATGTGAAACTTTACAGAGTCAGTGGGAGCTTCACTGGACATAGAACATCACTGCTCAGTCCCCTGCTGTCATATTTAGCCTCGCTGTATAAACAGCCAGCATTTTCAAATCTATTTCCTTGTGAAAATGTTGACAAAGACTAGAGTTTTAAAAGGTGACAATACGTAGACAAATTACACTTTATAGGAGTGTTCACTTGGTATTATAATTGTTATTTGGTCAAAAATTTAAATACTCTCCCCAGTATAAGTATATGATTTTTCAATAAATAATTTAAAATAAAGAAAGCATGGTATTGTATAATTTCCATTTTCACAGATTCTAATAGTAAATCAGGATTTTGAATAATAGGGGTAGGAAACTAATATTTTACGCAATGTGTGTGAAGATCTTTGTATAAAACTAGAGAATATGAAGGATCACCCAGTGTTAAAGTCATTAAAAAAAAAGAAACCCATCTCAATTTCAAGGATAAGCATCAACTTAAGGTGAAGGGATGGAAGAGAGTATTTCAAGCAAATGGTACCAAAAAGAAAGCAGGTGTGGCTATTCTAATATCAGACAAAATAGACTTCAATGCAAAAGAAATCAAAAGAGACAAAGAGGGACATTACATCTTTATCAAAGGAACAATCAATGATGAAGATTTCACAATCATAAACATATATGCACCAAACACCGGTGCACCAAACTTTATAAAGAAAATTCTCCAGGATCTCAAGGCACAGATTAACCCCAGCGCACTAATACTAGGGGATTTCAATACCCCATTAAGTCCCCTAGACAGATCAACAGGACAAAGGATAAACAGAGAGACATCTGAACTAAATGACACAATACACCAAATGGACCTCACAGACATCTATCGAATATTTCACCCAAACACCAGAGAATACACTTTCTACTCAGCACCTCATGGAACATTCTCCAAAATAGACCATATACTGGGACACAGGAAAAAACTCAACAAATATAAAAAGATTGAAATAATCTCATGCATTCTATCAGACCACAGTGCAATAAAACTCATTATCAACACCAGAATAAACCCTACAACCTACAGGAACACATGGAGACTAAACAACACCCTCCTGAATAATGAGTGGGTCAAGGAAGAAATAAAGAAAGAAATAAAAACATTCCTGGAACTGAATGACAATGATAAAACAACACAGCAAAATCTATGGGACACTTTAAAAGCAATCCTAAGAGGGAAGTTTATAGCTCTAAGTGCCTACATTAAAAAAACAGAAAGAACACAAGTGAATGATCTAACACTGCAGCTAAAAATACTTGAGAGACAACAACAAATGAACCCTAAACGGAGCAGACAAGAAGAAATAACAAAAATCAGAGCAGAGATCAATGAAATAGAAACAAAGAAAACCATACAAAAAATCAATGAATCCAAAAGTTGGTTCTTTGAGAGAATAAATAAGATAGACAGACCTCTAGCCCAGTTAACCAAAAGAAAGAGGGAACAACTCCAAATCAATAGAATCTGTGACGAAAGGGGAAATATCACAACAGACAATGAAAAGATCCAGACAATTATACGGGACTACTTCAAAAACTTATATTCTACTAAGTTTGAAAACCTAGAGGAAATGGATGAATATCTGAAATCCTGGGAATCCCCAAAGCTCAACCAAGAAGAGATCGACAGTCTAAACAGACCAATAGTACAGGAAGAAATCGAAGATGTAATAAGCAGCCTCCCAACCAAAAAATGCCCAGGCCCAGACGGTTTCACTGCAGAATTCTATAAAATATTTCGAAAAGACATACAACCATTACTACTTAAATTGTTCAGAAGGATACAAACGGAGGGACTTCTCCCAGAATCCTTCTATGAAGCCAGCATTACGCTACTACCAAAACCAGGGAAAGATACAACCAAAAAGGAGAACTATAGACCCATCTCCCTAATGAACACAGATGCCAAAATTCTAAACAGGATTCTGGCAAACCGCATACAGACTCACATCAAGAAAATCATCCACCATGACCAAGTTGGATTCATACCAGAGATGCAGGGATGGTTCAACATACGAAAATCAATAAACATCATCAAACATATCAATGGATTGAAGGACAAAAACCACACCATCATCTCAATTGATGCGGAGAAAGCCTTTGACAAAATCCAGCATCCTTTCATGTTTAAAGTCCTGGAGGGAATTGGTCTGAAGGGATCATTCCTCAATGTAATCAAAGCCATATACAGGAAACCCACAGCCAATATCATCCTAAATGGGGAAATGACAGAAGCATTTCCCTTAAAGGTAGGAACTCGGCAAGGCTGCCCCCTGTCACCACTCCTTTTCAATATAGTGTTGGAAACCCTTGCCAGGGCAATAAGGCAAGAAAAGGAAATTAAAGGAGTTCTAATTGGAAAAGAGGAAGTCAAGCTATCCCTGTTTGCTGATGATATGATTGTCTACCTAAGGGATGCTAAGAACTCCACCAGAAAACTCCTAGAAACGATTAAGAGCTTTGGTGAAGTGGCAGGATACAAAATAAATCTAGAAAAATCAGTAGCCTTTCTTTACACCAACAACAAGCAACTGAAGAAGGACTACAAGGAGACCTTCCCACTCACAATAGCCTCAAAAACAATAAAATACCTAGGAACAAACCTAACCAAGGACACCAAGGATCTCTACAACAAAAATTTTAAACCCCTGAAAAAGGAAATTGAGGAAGACATCAGAAGATGGACAAACCTCCCATGCTCATGGATTGGGAAAATAAATATAGTAAAAATGTCCATCCTACCCAAACTAGTGTACAGATTTAATGCAATCCCAATCAAAATCCCCAAGAATTTCTTCACAGGCTTGGAAAAAAAAATCCTCAATTTCATTTGGAAAAACAAAAGACCCCGAATAGCCAAAGCAACCCTGAGTGAAAAGAGCAATACAGGGGGGATCGCTATACCAGACATCAAACTATACTACAGGGCTATAGTCATAAAAACAGCCTGGTACTGGCACAAAAACAGACCAGTTGACCAATGGAATAAAACTGAAGATCCAAACCTGAGCTCATACAATTTCAGCCACCTCATATTTGACAAGGGGGCCAAGAAGACACAATGGAGGAAAGACAGCCTCTTCAGCAAATGGTGCTGGCAAAATTGGATCACCACTTGTAGAAGAATGAAATTAAACCCCTACCTCTCACCTTGTACAAAAATCAACTCCAGATGGACCAAAGACCTCAACGTGAAACCCCAAACTCTGGAGGTGATAGAAGAGAAACTTGGCAGCAGGCTACAAGACATAGGTGTAGGAAAAGATTTTGTCTTTTCTTCACCTTGAATTGGTCTATCCTTTGGGGAGTTTTCACACCATTTGAAAACAGTTAACACTAGATACAGTGGCTTCCAAAGCTCTCCACTGAACATTCTTGTATGGTTTTGTACTTGGAATGCACACAAGTCATTTCCAAACAATCCTTTGAAGTCTCCATGCCATAAGCAGCTCGGTTTAACACATGAACAGATCATGTTGTAGAGAACCAAAGTGTTGTTCTTGATATTCTGATTAATCTTTCAGGATAGTAAATTGGTTATGTGAGGTTATTAGTGGCATTGTATCGATTTGGGGATATGGGGAGAACATTTACTATCCTGATAGATTAATCAGAATATAAAGAAGGCATTGTCTGCAACCATAGTCGATTTGGGATGTTATTACTTGAAATAGAAAATTTATACATTTATCTCACTTCATTTCACTCAGTCGTTGACACACACTCTAAACTGGTAGGTAGTCAAACATCAGATCATAGATATATTCTACATTTATATTATATATTATGCATTTTCTAATTTAAGACATATTTTCTAATTTAACAATTATTACACATTTTCTGGTTTAAGTCACTTATTTTATTTAATGTTCCAATGCTTAAATTGCTTTAGTCATTAAAGCTCTCATAATACGCTTATGTTACACACACACACAAACATATATATATGACAATTTTTACTGTGCAGCTATTCAAATTTCTCAACATGGTTTACAAATGACAGATATTTATTTTTCCAAACATAGAATATTTAATACTTGACCTTCAGTAATTAAATCATACACATTTGACACTATTTCCACTTTCCTCTATGCAAGTGTTGTTTTTTCTTTTATTAGTAGGGAAAACAATTTGAACTCAATAAGTTGTTACTAATAATTTTAATTAAGCCAGGTAAGGTGCATGTTAAATAGTCTCTTTTTATAGCTTGCATTGCACCTTCTGCCAGCATGAAAGCTGCTTGGCAGGAGAGATGAGACTTTGACATTAGTAGCAGCTTGATTTTTGTTTATAGTGTCTTCAGCAACAGGGTCTTACCATGAAGTTCTGATGAGTAATCAACATCAGAGTAAATGGACAATGCTATTTGAGTGGCTATATGATGAGTGGTCACCAGCTTCAAAGAAGTTTAGTAAAAATTAAAAAAATATATTAACAACAACAAAAGTAAATGTTGAACTGGAATGCAGCTCAATGGTAAAGTCCATGATTACTGAATAAAACCCCAGCACTAAAATGAATGAAACAAACAAACAAACAAACAAACAAACTAATTTGTCATGACATTGTGTCTAACCACAGTATTTAATTTATGGGAGTGCTTCTTAGTATAAGGCTGCTTGATCTTTTGTCTAAGCCTTTTCTTTTTTTTATTAATTTTATTTATTTCTATATGTGTATGAATGTACTGTCTGCATGCAAGTTTGTGCACCCGTGTGGTGCAATGCCGCGGAGGTCAGAAGAGGGTGTCGGATTCCCCTGGAACTGGAGTTCTCCTGGAATTGGAGTTTCAGATGGTTCTCGGCCGCCATGTGGATGCTGGGGATTGAACCCGGGTCCTCTGCAAGAGTGGTCGGCGCTCTTAACCACTAGGCTATATCTCCAGCCCTGTCTAGGCCTTTTCTAAAATATTATACAGTAATTAAAAGTATCAGGCTGGTGTAAATTAGCCTTTCTGGATGCTTAACAACCATATTTAATGCTCATACCAATTTGGCCTAGGGACCTAAGGGATAACTTTGTTCTTTGCCTTCAGAGGTCAACTAAGTCCCAGGGGATTATGCAAGGGGGCATCTACTGAAATGTCCTGCAAATGTGAGTCACCACTCTTCCTGTGCAGGGAAGCTTGGAGATCCACTAATGGGACTTCAGCCAGTGTGTCTAGTCTATAAAGAAAGTCTGTTCATGCTTCAAAGGGGAAAACCTAGCCAAGGAAGACATGACTTTTTCCTTGAGTGGATGGAACTGGTAAATAAAAGGCCAAAAAGAGCCAGGGGCTCCCTTCGTCCCTGACAAAAAAAAAAAAAGTGACCCCTGAGGATCAGATCCTCAACTGACCTTGAGACAACAAAAACCTTGGTTGATCTGGGTTAACTGTCTTGCCTTAAACATCCAAAAGGAAATTATAACCATAAATTTTACAAAAAAAGTACTGTTGTTTTGCCTGTCTTCAGTTCTTACTGGCAAATGCAGCTACGTTGTGGCTGCCACTGCTTTTACCATCCTTCAAAGACATAAGACCCAGCTTTCCAATCTTCTAGTATGGACTAAAGACTCATGTCTCTCCAAGAATCTTCCAAAACTTCAGGGCCAGTTGGGGACTGCTGAGACATCCAGCTTGTGGACTGAGTTGTTGCTGGGGTTTCAGCCTCTTCAGAGTATAGATTACCATTTTTGGGCTACCCAGTCTGTACCATGGATACCAGTACAGGAAGATCAAGACAGGATGTGGTGTTTACTGGACCTCATTTAGTGATCACGGGAAGGAAAAATCACAGTGTGGAACACAAGGGCAGGATTGATGGTTGTTTGGGCTTGCCAAGAAGAAGCCTTCAAACACTTCCTTAAGGAAAACATGACATCTTTCAGACTAATAAAAAAGAAATCATAAGATGAGGTTTCTAAAACCTATGACATCATAATCTTGATATATGTATGGCATGCATATATGCATATTTTGGAGTAATACAAATTGGAAGGAACAACAACCAAAAAAGAGACTGGGTCACAAAACTGACTGAAACAGTAAACTTCTGCCCCAAACAGTGGACTTATGAATCAAAAACTTTTAAACTAGCCTGAGAAAAAGATGAAAGACATGTATGGCAGAATGCATGAGCTTTGGTGGGGTGGGGTGCAAGGAAGTGGAAAATGGATCTAAATTTGATTTAAAAATGTTGTATGAAAGGTACAAAATTTCAAGTAAAAATTGGCTTAGAAAAAAAAAAGATCCCAGGCAGAAATGAAAAAGAAAACTGACCAACAAACCAAGGAGCTACAAGATGAGAATGACAGGCTCCAGAAGGAAGTGGAAATACTAAAGAAATCACAGAATGAAATCAAAAAGCAAATTAAACATTCATCCAATCACCAGGAAAGGATGGGAAAAAGCCTCAGAAGTAGGATGGAAGAAGCAGAAAAAAGAATTTCAGACCTGCAGGATAAAATGGTCCAACTAGAATACTCTAGTAAAGATTAGAAAATAAAAAAAAAAAAACACACACACACAAAAGAGTGGAACAACCAGGAAATGTGGGACACTATGAAAAGACTGAACCTCTGCATCATAGAGATAGAGGAAGGGGAAGAATACCAAGACAACACTATTGACCAGATCTTCAATGGGATAATGGAAGAAACTTTCCCCAAACTGAAAAAGACAACCCTATACAAATACAAGAAGCACATAGAACACCAAATAGACAGGACCAGAAAAGAAACTCCCCATACCATATAATTATTAAAATACTAGATGCTCAAAACAAAGCCAAAATACTGAAAGCCACAAGAAGACAACAGCAAGTTACATATAAGGGGAAGCCCATCAGAACTACAGCTGACTTCTCAGTTCAAACTATGAAATCTAGAAGAACATAGATCAAAGTATCCCTGTTCTAAACAACTTTAGATGCCAACCCAGACAACTATGTCTAGCAAAAATATCAGATATAGTTGAAAGAGAAAGAAAAATCTTTCACGACATGAACAAGATGAAAGAATACATGTCTAAGAAACCAACACTTCAGAAAATCTAAAAAATCCAAATAACAGAGGAAAGGCACAACTATCCCCAAGCAATTAAAGAGAGAAATCAGGGCTGGAGAGATGGCCTAGCAGTTAAGAGCACCAACCACTCTTACAGAGGAACCGGGTTCGTCCCCAGCACCCACATAGAGGCTGAGAACCGTCTGAAACTCCAATTCCAGGAGAACTCAAGTTCCAGGGGAATCCGACACCCTCTTCTGACCTCCACGGCATTGCATGACACGGGTGCACAAACCTGCATTCAGACAGTACATTCATACACATACAGAAATAAATAAAATTAAAAAAGAGAGAAATTAACAAAAGCATAACAGAGTAGATACAGAACTAGACCAAGAATGCAAACAAAAAAAAAAAAATAAGGGAAAGGAAGCAACACACATCTCTCAATAATAACCTTAAATACTAATAGTCTAAACTCCCCAATCAAAAGACATAGACTGGAAGAATGGATTAGGAAACAGAATCCTTCTATATGCTGTCTACAAGAAGCCCATCTCACCCTAGAAGACAGACACCACCTTAGAGTGAATGGATGGAAAAAATTATTCCAAGTGAATAGTTACAAGAAACAATCTGGAGTGGTTATTCTAATGTCAGACAAAATTGATCTCAAAGTAAAACTAATCAGAAGAGACAAAGAGGCCCATTATGTCCTTGTCAAATGAACAATTAACTATGAAGTTTTCACAATCTAAATGTCTATGCACCAAACTCTGGTGCAACTAACTTTGGAAACACTACTCTGAAGGTCCTCAAGACACAGAAGTCGGAGACTTCAACACCCCACTGGGCCCCGTGGATAGATCAACTGAACAAATATAAAAAGAGAGATATCAGAACTGAACAATATAATATAACAAATAGGCCTCACAGAGATCTGTAGAATATTACACCCAAAAACCAGAGAATATACTTTCTACTCAACACCTCATGGAACGTTCTTCAAAATCAACCATGTAGTTGGGCAGGAAAGAAATCTCAACAAATACAAAAGGATTGAAATTATTCCATGCATTCTATCAGACCACAGTGCAATAAAGCTCAATATGAAACCAGAATAAGCCCAGCTAGCTACAAGAACACATGGAGACTAAACAACACCATACTGAATAATGAATGGGTCAAGGAAGAAATAGAATGAAATAAAAGTATTCATGGAATTGAATGAAAAAGACAATATAACACAACAAAACCTGTGGGATACTTTAAAAGCAGTCTTGAGAGGGAAATTTATAGGCCTAAGTGCCCACATCATTAAAACAGAAAGAGAATAAATAAATGATCTAACAATGCAGCTAAAAGCACTTGAGAGACAAAAACAAATGAACCCTGAACTCAAAAGACAGGAAGAAATCACAAAAATCATAGCAGAAATCAAAGAAATAGAAACAAAGAAAACAATACATACTATCAACGAATCTAAAGGCTGATTCTTTGAAAAGATAAAATAGACAGACTGCTAGCCCCATTAACCAAAAAAAAAAAAAAAAAAAAAAGAAAGAAAGAACAACTCCAAATCAACAGTATTCGTGATGAAAGGGGAAAAACATCACAACAGACAAAGTAAAGATCCAGACAATAATATGGGAATACTTAAAAAGCCTATACTCCACTAAATTTGAAAACCTAAGAGAAATGGGTGAATACTTGAAATCCTGGGAACCAACAAAGTTTAACCAAAAAGAGATTGACAGTTTAAACAGAGCCATAATATTTGAGGAAATTGAGGATGTAATAAAAAACTTCCCAACTAAAAAATGCCTGGGCCCAGATTGATTCACAGCAGAATTCTATAAAACATTTAAAGATGTCCTACAACCATTACTACTCAATCTGTTCAGAAGGATACAAACAGAGGGAATTCTCCCAAATTCCTTCTATGAAGCCAGCATCACCTTAATTCCCAAACCAGGAAAAGATACAACCAAAAGAGAAATTTATAGACCCATCTAATTAATGAACATAGATGCAAAACTTCTCAACAAATACTTGCAAATCATATACAGACCCACATCAAAAAAGTTCATCCATCCTGACCAATTTGGATTCATACCAGAGATGCAGGGATGGTTAAACATATCTAAATCAATGAATATCATAGAACACATAAATGGACTGAAAGATAAAAACCACAGGATCATCTCAATTGATGCAGAAAAGCCTTTGACAAGATCCAGCATACCATCATGTTTAAAGTCCTAGAGGGAATCAGAATGAAGGGAACATTCCTCAACATGATCAAAGCCATATATAGCAAACTTACTGCCAACATTAACCTAAATGGAAAAAAAAAAATGGAACCACTTCCCTTAAAGGTGGGAACCAGGCAGGGCTGCCCCTTATCTCCACTCCACTTTAACATAGTGCTTGAAATGCCCATTTTACCCAAGTTGATATACATATTCATTGCAATCCCAATCAAAATACCCATGAGCTTCTTCACAGACTTGGGAAAAAAAAAGATTCTTAAATTCATATGGAAAAAAAAGAGACCCCGAATAGCTAAAGCAACCCTTAGTGAAAATACAATACAGGGGGGATTGCTCTACCAGACTTTATGAATATGGCCTTATATTACAGGGCCATAGTCATAAAGACAGCCAGGTGCAGGCACAAAAACAGACCCGTTGAACAAGGGAACAAAATTGAAGACCTCATATTTAACAAAGGGGCAAAAAAACCTCAACGGAGGAAGGATAGCATCTTCAGCAAATGGTGCTGGCAAACCTGGATCACCATTTGCAGAAGAATAAAAGTAAACTGCTACCTCCCACCCTGTACAAAAATCTACTCCAAGTGGATCAAAAGTATCAATCTAAAACCTGAAACCCTGAAGGTGATAGAAGAAAAAGTTGGTAACCACTTACAAGATATAGGTGTAGGAAAAGTTTCTAAATAAGACACCAGCTGCACAGGAAATAAGGTCATCAGTCCACAAATGAGACCTCATCAAACTCAAAAGCTTCTGTACAGCAAAAGAAACCCTCGAGGATGTGAAAAGAAAACCCACAGAGAGGGGGGAAATCATCAGTGATTCATCTGACAGAGCATTAACATGAAGAATATATAGACTATTCAAAAAACAAAGAAGTAAGAAAACAAATGACCTACTCAAAAAGATGGAGTAAAGAGCTGAACAGAGACTTCACCAGTGAGGGAGTAAAGATGGCTGAGAAACATCTTAAAAAGTGTTCAACATCATTAATAATTAAGGAAATGCAAATTAAAACCACTCTCAGATATCATCTCACTCCAATACGACTAGCTAAGATCAAGAACACAAAAGACATCAAATGCTGGAGAGGTTGTGGGGAAAGGGGAACACTCATCCACTGCTGGTGGGAATGTAAACTTGTACAATCATTATGGAAAGCAGTGTGGAGAACCCTCAAAAGACTCCAAATGAGTCTACAACCTGATCCCGCCATTCCATTCTTGGGTATATACCCACAATACTCATCCTACTGCAAATATACATGCACATCCATGTTTATTGTGGATCTCTTCACAATACCAAAGAGTTGGAACCAACCCAAATGTCCTTCATCTAATGAGTGGATGTCAAAAATGGGCTACATCTACACAATAGTATATTACTCAGCAGTAAAGAAAGATGACATCATGAACTTTCAGGTAAATGGATGGAACTTGAAGCCATTATGCTAGGGGAGGTAAAACAGTCCCAGAAAAACAAGCAGGGCATGGTCTCTCTCATTTGTGGATCCTAACACCAAATACCCAGATGAAATGCAAGCTGTACAACATTACTGTTATATTTCTGTTTATCTAAAACCAACTATGCTGTTATCATGTAAATCTCTTAATGGGCTCTAGAATCAATCTGCCATTTTCTTTCAGACTCTGTAATTACTGTATATGAGGGGAAAGTAGGTATTCATATTTTAGAGTAATATAAAATTATAGGAGGAAAATGTGAATTCCTAAACATAAAAAAAAGACTGAGAGGGCTGGAGAGATGGCCTAGCAGTTAAGAGCACCGATCGCTCTTGCAGAGGACCTGGGTTCAATCCCCAGCACCCACATGGCAGCTGAGAACCATCTGAAACTCCAATTCCAGGAGAACTCCAATTCCAGGGGAATCCGACACCTTCTTCTGACCTCCGCGGCATTGCATGACACGGGTGCACAAACCTACATGCAGACAGTACATTCATACACATACAGAAATAAACAAAAAAAATTAATAAAAAAAGACTGAGAGAAAGATGCAGGAGAGGTGTGGCAGAATGCATGATCTGGGGAGGGGTGGGGGAAGGGAAAGGGGAATATGTCTAAACTGAACCGAGAAATGATAGCTGAAATACACAAAACATCAATAAAATCATTATAAAAAATAAAAAAGAAATTACATGGAATACTGTTCCCAAGGAACTAATGGTCCCCTTTTCATTTGTTAATAGACAAATTTGAGAAATGGATTCAAAGAGAAGTTTGAGAACAATTTTTATTTACTGTTTAAAAAGTATCCAAAACAGATAAAGTATAAATCTTGACAGCTTTGGAAAATAAAGGCATTGACAGGTTGAAGGGGAAAACAAACAAAAAACAAATATGTACTTTCTTTTTGGTAATTTTGAGACAGGGTTTCCCTTTAGTTCCAGCTGGCCTGCAGCTAGCTCTGTAGACCAGGGTGGCCTTGAACTCACAGATATCTTTCTGCCTCTGCCTCCCTGACTGCTGGAATTAAAGGTGTGTGCCACCATGCCCAGCAAAACTACATTCTTTTAAGCTTACATGGAGGTCCACTACATGGTAGAAAATTAACCACATAACAGAAAGAATAGGATAGCTTTAGAGAAGTAAGCCCATGTGTTAGAGAAACTATGCTTAGAGATAGAAGAAGGAAATAAAAAAAAAAGTTACACTTCTCTAGCTAATTCAGAAAAGTGAAGAGAATTAGGAGGATCCTGGCTAGAGCTCTGTTAGCAACTTTAGTAGATAGCAAACATTCAGGGAAGGAGAATTCTATTATCTCATTAAAGGGATAATTATTCTTAATGTCTCTTTTATATATTTTAAGGTAGATGTACCTTTGTAGGAGTGGCCCTGTCTTCCTGAGTGACAGACTCTTAGTCAAGTGATTGACCTGCTAGACTGGATTAACTTTCTGATGTTTTGAGTAGTTGATGCAAGGTCAGAGAAATAGCCTTCTTTAATGGGTCTCCACAGACACCTGACCAAAGCTACTATAACAGAATTACACAGCTGATTCCTAGTATGCTACTTGGTCCATGGAATATATATTGGTAGCATACTCCTTCAGTCGATCCTGCCTTCACTCCACCCTTAGGCTGACTGTATTGTTCTGACAGGTTCACACCACACTTGGCCAATGAGGGTGATCTGCCTGATAAACTCCTCCCTTTCTGTCAGGTAATATTCAAGTGTCAATATGTTATGAAAATTATACTCCATCTGCCCAGGAAAAGAAACCTTTTCCTTGTTTGTATGTCACATTTTTTTGAAACCTTGTATATAATGGTGCCTGTAACATTTATCATAGTATATGTATAAAATATGAGACTCTCTCAAAATGAATTGCAAGTATGATGAATGGGCACCATCTAACTCATAAGAAACTTGCAGAATATAACAAAATGTTGGGAAATGAAGAACCAACTAATTTATATGATTGCATAATCATTAACCTCATTAGAGTTTTTCCTCATCAGCTCCCTAGTTTTTTAAATTTTTTTTATTAATTTTATTTATTTCTGTATGTGTACGAATGTATTGTCTGCATGCAAGTCTGTGCTGGGGCTGGAGAGATGGCCTAGCGGTTAAGAGCGCCGACCGCTCTTGCAGAGGACCCGGGTTCGATCCCCAGCACCCACATGGCGGCTGAGAACCGTCTGAAACTCCAACTCCAGGAGAACTCCAGCTCCAGGGGAATCCGAAGCCCACTTCTGACCTCTGAGCTCCCTAGTTTTGTAATCTAAGTTGTATGGGATTAGTCGCAATATCATTCTTCCCTAGATTTCATAATTTTATTTCTTTTTTTTATTTATTTATATTTTTATTCGTGCATTCGCTTCACAGTCCAATAAATCACAACTTAAACCTATAACATTTTCAAAAGATAAAGGACAATTTCTGTAAATTGCATATATTGCATTAATAAAGTGGACATCACCCTAATGTGCTGATCAGGTATTTTTTTTTCTTTTTTTTTTTTATCATTAGGAATTTTAGTGTTTTTATTAATGTAATACTTTTATTGGCATTTTGAGTATTTCATACATCATATTTCAGTTCAGTCTGTCACAATATTTTATGTTGTGGATCCCTCTATGACTGAAAGGCCGAAATGTTTTCTTTTTTTTTTTTTTTTTTTTACACAAACATTTTTTATTGATGGCTGTGCTTGCTTTCATACATCATTTTCCAATTCAGTTCAGGCATATCTCCCTCCCTTACCCCACCCCCCCCCCACCCACCCCAACCGGATATCATGCATTCTGCCATGACTGTCCTGCCATATCTCTCTCAGTTGTTTTCCATTTTTAGCTATAAGTGATTCATCATGAGTACAAGCATCCTTCATGTATAACCAATTTGCAGGTGTGTGCCCAAACACACACAGCCCCACCTCCAGCGGGGGGTGAGGGGTTTGTATGTTCATCAGGTTAATCAAATGAGGGTCCAGACTACATTCTGTAGTTTCACCATTACCCCATTGAGAGCCCTTACATTCTACCATGCCCCCTCTTCCGCAGATTATCCTGGGCTTAGAAAAGGGGCACAAGTGGATGAGAAGCAGAACAGTCCACTCTCTCTGGAGCTGTTGTCTTGGATTCTGGTCAATTCTGGCTGTTCTCTTTCATGGGCTGACAGTCTGTCCAGAAATACCTTTCACTCCTACTAATGAAACACAAACAATTAGATATATAGATATTTAAAGCAGCATTAATAGTTATGGTAGGTTACTTTGTGTATAGACAATATGTTTAGATGAGGATGTTGATCCACGAACTACAATTTTTCCTGTTAAATATGACCGGGTCTTAGTGTGGCTTATGATATCTCCTAACCTGTAGAGAATGTAGCTTTGGCATCAGCCATGGGTCATTCCTCCAGGAGAGCCAAAGCCAATTACATTTGGGAATTAATCACAGGCATATGGCTGCCGGTGCTGACCATTATTTCCAGGCAGGTGAGGTGGAGCTGGTGCTCACCGGTTGGAGTCTTTGCTTTACTCAAGGAGACCCGTAATTTGCTTTATTAGTTTAGTGTGGCCCTGGTAACACTCTCTGGTAATCCAGAGGTCCATAACAGTGTACACTTGCATGTTGGTCCTCAATGCATCTTTCCTGTTAACATCAGGGTCTTCAGCGCAGGGCCTTATCCCTCTCTTCTTGCAGGTATCCCAGATTTAGAGGCAAGAAGCCTTTACCTACCTTTTGGGGCTGGGGGGCTTGGATCCCCTAGCCACAACATCTCTAGACAGAATAATCCATTGCTTCAGAGCCTCCTGTATCTCGATATATTTATTTTACCAATTACCCGAACTTAATAGACTTTAGTTTATATTTTTTTCTGAACAGAGAGTAATCTTTTTCACAGTTCATGTCTATTAGTCAATTAAAGAAGGCCATCTTACCAGTTTATAAGAGAATTACCTCTATAATAGTTGTCTCCAATTTACAGTTTGGAAGGCAACCCCATCATCGTCATATTTCTCCTTTTCTGGGGGGGGAGAAAGAAAGATCTCTCTAGTCAAAACCTTTGTGGTGCACCTAGAAATAAGCAATCATCAGACCCACATAAAATATGTTACACAACAGTGACATTATATCTCCAATTAACTCGCTTGCATTAGCCATTTATTCAGAGTCTGTAAACAATGTTGTGTTAATATAGCACAATATTTACTTTTTACTAATCCTAAAACACCATGTATCCTGTAGACAGTGTCTGGGCAAACTGGTACATGTTGAACTCATGTCAATTAAAACATCATTAATCGAATACAACCAGTGTCCCTCCCCACCCCTCCCCGCCCTTCCCAATTCAACCATTTCAGGTCAGTTTTCTGATGACATTCTTCTGTTTGTTGTTCTTTACTATGCATCCCTCACCATGAGAAAGTTATATATCTGGGTTATTGGTACTAGCATCCACATATGAGGGACACCATTGTCGTTTGTTTTCTTGGGACTGTGTTACTATCACTTAACATAAGGTCTTCACCTCCATCCAATTTACCCTGCAAAGATTCATGATGTGTGCCTCCTGTACCGCTGCATAGTTACCTTGTTACAAGTACACATGCTCTACCACTCGTCAAGATGAAGGGACATCTTGGGATTGTTCTCAGCTGTTCTGCTATTGTGAAGAGACTGCCAATAAAATAGCTGTGCATGTATCTTTGCAGTAAAAGATGTGTCTTGTGGGTATTATACCCAGGAGTGGTAGAGCTGGGTCAAATGGAAGGCTCGTTTTTGAGTCTTCTAAGGGTTCTCCACACTGCTTTCCATAGTGGCTTTACAAGTACATTCCCACCAGCGATATGGGAGTGATTCCCCTTTCTCCACAACCTCTCAGCACTTGTATCATTGGTTTCTGTCTAGCCCCAGTCTTATTAGTAGTCGAGGATGATATCTCAATGTGGTTTTATTTAGTATTCCGTTAATTGTACAATCAGAGAGCTGAACAGCTTCTTAAGAATTGGTTGTCTGCGGAAGGCCGATCCAAAAGGCTAGTTTCTCCTTTAATGAAGTCTCTATTCAGATCTCTAGTTTCTCATCTGTTGAGCTGTTTCCATATTGTTTTCTTTCTTCTTTGATTTTTAGAGTGATCTATGAATACTGCTGGAGATTAATGCGTTTGTCAGATGTGTGCTGCAGTGAAGGTTTCTCCCACATGCTGTGGGTTTCATCTTCAGCTTCCTTAAGTATGTTGGTCTTTTGACGTACAGAAGCTGTGTTGTGTTTATGAGATATCCCACGGTTTGTCAATAGTGTTGACTCTTTATGTCGGGTGTGCAGAACTGGCTTTTCTATTTAGAGAAGTCTTATATCCTAACCGATGTCTTGTAGGCTGCTGCCAAGTTCTCTCTATCACCGGTCCAAACCGAGTGCTTGAGGGTTCCGTTGACGATCTTTGATCCGAATCTGGAGTTGACTTTTGTACGAAAAGGTGAGAGGTAGGGTTTAATTTAATTCTGACTACTGGTGATCCACAATTTTGCCAGCAGCCACTGTGTGAGATGCTGTCCTTTCCTTCATTGTGTCTTCTTGGCCCCACTTGTCATAAATATGAGGGGCCTGAACTTGTATGAGCATCAGGTTGGGTATCCTTCAGGTTTTATTCCATTTGTCAACAGGTTGTTTTTGTCCAGTGACCAGGCTGTTTTATGACTTATAGCCTCGTAGGTAAGTTTGATATCTGAGTATTATAGCGCGATCCCCCCCTGTATTGCTCTTTTCACTCAGGGTTGCTTTGGCTATATCGGTAGGTCTTTTGTTATTTCCAAATCGAAATTGAGAATTTTTTTTCCAGCCTGTGAAGAATTCTTGGGGCACCTGATTGATTGGGATTGCAATTAAATCTGGTACACTAGTTTAGGGTAGGATGGACATTTTAACTATATTTATTTTTCCCATCCAGATGAGCATGGGAGGTTTGTCCATATCCTGATGTCTTCTTCAATTACATTCTTCAAGTGTTTAAATTTTTTGTTGTAGAGACTGGTTGGTTCCTATTGGTAGGTTTATATCCCATAGGATTTTATATTGCTCTTTTGAGGGTCTAACTTGGAGTGGGAACGGCTACATCCTTGTAGTGCCATTCTTACAGTTGCTTGTTTTTGGTGTAAGAAAGGCTACTGATTTTTTCTAGATTTATTTTGATTCCTGACACTATCACGCAAATGGCTTCTATCGTTTCTATAGTGTTTCGGTGGATTCTTAGCCTCCCTTAGGTTCAGACAATTCTATCGTCAGCATAACAGCAAAAAGTTGACTCTCTCTATATTACCATTTAGAGAACCTCCTTTAATTCCTTTTCTTATCTTATTGACCTAGCAGGGTTTTCCAACACCTATATTTGCAAAAGGAAGTGAGGTGACAGGGGAGGCCTGCCTATTCCTACCTTTAAGGAAATGCTTCTGTCATCTTCCCATTTTAGGATGATATTGGCTGGGTTTCCTGTATATGAGACGTTTATTACATTGAGAATGATCCCTACAGACCAATTCCCTCCAGGACTCTTAACATGAAAAGGGAGGCGGATGGATTGTCCAAAAGGCGGCGCCGACGTCCCAAAAGGGAGAATGGTGTGGTTATTGTCCTTCAATCCATTGATATGTTTGTTTGAGAATGTTTATTGATTTTCATATAGCTTGAACCATCCCTGCACTCTCTGGTATGAATCCAACTTGGTCCATGGTGCCGATGATTTTCCTGATGTGAGTCTGTATCCGGTTTGCAAGAATCCTGTATAGAAATTTGGCATCTGTGCTTCATTTAGGGAGATGGGTCTATTGCTTTCTTTTTTTGGTTGTAATCCTCCCATGTTTGTAGTAGCGTTAATGTTGCTTCATAGAAGATTTGGGGAGAAAGTCCACTCCGTTGATATACTTCTGAACATTAAGTAGTATGTTGTAGCTTTTCGAAATCATTTTACTAGAATTCCTGCCAGTGAAACCCAGTCTGGGCCTGGGCATCTTTTTGGTTGGGAGGCTACTTATTACAATCTTCTATTTCTTCCTGTACTATTGTCTGTTTAGACTGTTGATCTCTTCTTTGGTTGAGCTTTGGGATGTCCCAGGATTTCAGATATTCATCCTTTCCACCTAGGTTTTCAAACTTAATAAACTATAAGTTTTTGAAGTATCCCGTATTAATTCTCTGGAGTCTTTTCCATTGTCTGTTTGTAATTTCCCCCTTGCGTCACAGATTCTATTGATTAGGAGTTATTCACCTTTTCTTTTGTTGGTAACTGGGCTAGAGGTCTTCTATCTTGTTTATCCTTCCAAAAAACCAATTTTTGGATTAATTGATTTTTTTTATGGTTTCTTTGTTTCTTATCTACATTGATCTCATGCCTCTGATTTTCGTGTGCTTATTTCTTCTTTCCTGCTCCGTTTAGGGTTCATTTGTGTTGTCTCTCAAGTAATTTTTGCTGCTACAGTGTTAGATCATTCATTTGGGTTCTTTCTGTTTTTTTAATGTTAGGCACTTAGAGCTAAAAACTACCGGCTAGGATTGCTTTAAAGATGTCCATAGATTTTGCTGTTGTTTGGTTATCATTGTCATTCAGTTTCCAGGAATGTTTTATTTCTTTCTTTATTTCTTACCTGACCCACTCATTATTCAAAGGTGTTGTTTAGTCTCCCATGTGTTCCTGGGGTTAGGTTGTAGGGTTTATTCTTGTGTTTGCTTATAATGAGTTTTATTGCACTATGGGTCATGAATAGAGATGCATTGAGTATTCACTTTACAATGCTTTTTATGCCATTTGTAGTTTTTTCCTTCTCTATGTCCCAGTATATGGTCGACTATTTGGAGAATCTTCCATGAGGTGCACTGCTGAGTAGAAAGCTGTATTCTCTAGTGTTTGGGTTGAAGATAATTCGAATAATGAATGCTCGTTTGATTCATCTTTGCTTGTATTTGTGTCATTAGTTTGATGTCTCATTATGTTAATTCATTTTTGTCCTGTTGACTCTGGCTAGGGGATACTTAAGATGGTACGGTAATTGAAATCCCCGGTATCAGTAGCGCTGGGGTTGATTTGTGCCTTGAGATCCTGCAGAATTATCTTTATAAAGTTATTGGTGCACTGGTGTTTGGTTCTTATATGTTTATGATTGTGAAAGCTTCATCATAGATTGTTCCTTTAATAAAAAGATGTAGTCTCTCTTGTCATCTTTGGTGATTTTCTTTGCTGTTGACAGGTCTATTTTTCGATATCTTAGAAAATAGCCACACACGCTATTCTTTGGTACCACTTTGCTATGAAATACTCTCTTCATCCCCACCTTAAGTTGGTTCGTATCCTTGAAATTGAGATGGGTTCTTGTAGACATCATATAGAGGGTGTTGCTAATCCTTTCTTCCCGTCTGTGCCCTCTCCTTCGCTCTGGGTGGTTTAGCCCATTAATATTTTAAGGTTATTATTGAAAAGATAGGATGTTTGCTTCCTTGACGACTTTATTATACCCATTTGGACTTCTAGCCACTGATTTTGCTCCTATGGTTTGTTTTTGTTAGTTTCTTTTCTTTTGTTTTTTATCTTTATTTATTTCGCGTGTTATGTTAAATATCTCAATCCATTGATCACTTGTCTGCGATTTGCATATCATTATTGCACCTGTCGTGCAATGTTCTGCCGCGGAATGGTCAGAAGAATGGGTCTACGTGACATTCCCCTTGGAGCTGGTAGGTCTTCCCTGGAAACTGGTTCAGTTGTTCAGATGGCTCCGGCGCCATGTGAGGTGCTGGGAACGAGACCCGGTGTCCTCTGCAAGAGCGGTCGTGCTGGCCTCCGATCCGCTTAGGCCCATCGTATGTTCTTGAGGATAGTTGCTCTTCACTTCTGCCCTTTGAATTGCTTCATAAGACAGTAAATTTTAATGAAGGTAGTTGTTGTCCAAGAATATGGTTATCTTCCAATTTCACATTCTTGTTTATGTCATGGCAAGATTTTTCTTCTTCTCCTTATTCTTATTCTATATCGACATTTTTGCTATGTCGGTAAAGTATTCCTGGTTGCATCCGTGGTCCCTCTCACAACTGGGATGCTTGCTCAATTTATTCTGCTTTTTATGGTGTGAGGGCGAAAGTTCAGTTGATGATTCTGATGGGTTGTTCCCCTTGTCATGTGACTTTGTTTTATCTTTTGTAGGCTCTCAGAATTTTGTTTATTGTTTTTGGGCTCCTAGCATTTTAACTATGATTTATGGCGTGGGGTTTTGGTTCTTTCCGTTTGTTATTTTGTTTTCTATGTGCTTCTTGTTTTTTGTATGGTTTTGTCTATTTTAGTTTGGTATATATATTTCTGTTGAAGATTCTGATCAATCTATTTTGTCTTAGATTTCTTCTCCTTCCTCTATTCTATTTGTTTTTATCTATATTTTTGTCCCATATCTTTTTAATTTTCATAATCTTAATTTGAGCTTTTTTAATTGCTCTGTGTATCTTCCAGATGAATAGTGCTTTATCTGACATCCTCGCATTTCTACTTTGAGGCTTATTTTCCTTTCTTTCTTCTTTTGATTTTTTGAATGTGTTTCTTTTTGTGTTCTAATTCCTTTTTTCTTTCATCCTGTGTTTTCCTTTTCAAGTAACTCTCCAATTTCCTTTTTGAGCTTCTCAAAATCTTCTTGGTGCTTCTCAATCTCTTCTCAGTCTCTTCTTGGTGTCCTTACTTCGTTGGTTGGCTTCCTTTTTTCAGCATTTCCACTTCATTCTCGAGTTTTTTTTTTCTCCCGCTAGTTCTTTGTGGAGTTTGTCCGTCTGATTTCTTTATTTCTTTCCGAAGTTTTTCATTATATCCCTCTAGGCCCTTTTTTAGTTTTTCATTCTCCTCTTTAGTTTCCTGTATCTATTATTTTTTTCTTCTATCAGATAGTTCTTTCTGAGTTATGCGTCAATTATGTGTCCGTTTAGTTCTTTGTTGATTTTTCTCATGGTATCCCTGTAGGGATCCTTTTTGCATTTTTCATTTTCTCTTCTTTAGTTCATCTGGATAATTCCTCTTTATTTTCTTTAGTTTATCTGCATAGGTCTGCATTATTCCTCTAAGATCTGTTCCTTGGGTCTCCTCCATGGGGTGGCGACGTTATCCCATTGTACTGCTATCCTCCAAATACTGGGTTTTTGTTCTTGTAGCGGCTTGATGAGGAGCTTTCCTGTGCCATTATCCCACTGTTGTCCCTTAGTCGTGTTCCTGGCATGTGGGCTTCCCCTTTTGTGGTTCAGATCACAAAGACCTTTTCACTATGTTAGGGATGGTTTACTTTCCTCCTTTAGCTGTTTTTTTTTTCCCCTTTCCTCCTCCTGTTTATGTAGTATTGACTTTTGTCTAGGTTTCTATCGTTTGCAAAAGCACAAACCTATCTTTTTCTCTTTTTGCTCGTGAAGTTCATCCAAGGAGCATAGGATTATCCACGTGTTAGTTTTCTCACCAACTCCGGGGTCTGGAAGGGGGGAATGCTATCTTGACCTAGGCCCCAGCGCCCCCGGGCAGGGCCCGCACCAAATGATTGGTCGTCTGCCTACTAGCACCTAGCCCAGCTCAGTTTCCAGCTCGTCAAATGAGCAACTTAGTAGGGCTGTCCCGCCCACGCCCCCTTACCTGCGGCAGAGTGTCTTGGGCAGATGACTGCCCATGTAACTGCTCCCGCCCGCACCGATGTGCAGGCCACTACCACCGAACCCTCTGTTCCCAAGACAAAAGAGACTAGGACAGACCCGCCCACGGCCCCCTACCTCGGCAGATAGGCGGCAGAGATTGTGCCTCTGCCCAAGTAACTACTCCCTCCCGCACTATGGTGCAGGCCACTAGCACGGCCCCCTCTGGTCCCATTGCACACACAAGAGACTACGACAGTTCCGGCCATGGCCCCGCTACCTGTTTGGCAGAGGCGGCAGACTGCCTGCCCAGTAACCTTACTCCCTAGCCCCTGCACCAGACGGTTAGCACAGGCCTAACTAGCACCGGCCCCTCTTTGGTCCCAGCACCAAAAGGGACGTTAGGACGGGTTCCGCCCATGGCCCTCCTACCCTGCGGCAGATTGGAGCGGCTCTAGATGCTTTGTTGCCCCAGGTTTTAAACTGCCCTCGCCTTCCACCAACGAGTGGCAAGCGGCCAGCTGAGCTACACGGCTCCCTCTGCTTCCTCAGCACATAAGGAGACTTAGACGGTCCGCACACAGGCCCAGCCTACTCTGCGGCAGAACGGTGGCAGATGGCCTGGCCTAGGTAATCTACGGTCCAGCCGCGTCACTCAAGGTGTGTAGGCCGACTAAAGCACCCCCCCCTCTGTTCCCAGCACAAAAAGACTAGGACTGTCCCACCCAAAGCCCCCTACCTGCGGCAGATGGCTGGCAGATGACACATGCCAAGGTAACTACTCCGCCCGCACCAAGGGGCAGCCACTAGCACGGCCTCTTGGTCCAGCAACATAAAAGATACTAGGACGGTCCGCCCACGACCCCTACCTGCGGCAGAGGCGGCAGATGCCTGCCCAGGTAACTACTCCCGCCCGCACCAAGGTGCAGGCCACTAGCACCGGCCCCTCTGGTCCCAGCACAAAAGAGACTAGGACGGTCCGCCCACGGCCCCCTACCTTTGGCAGAGGCTGCAGATGCCTGCTCTCATAATTTTATTTCTATCACATCCCAAGCTCAGATAGAATAGAGTCCCCAAAACAATTTCACATGTTTCTACTTGGTTGGCGTTTCAATTTTTTTTACCACAATGTAAACATTGTGATAAATATTTGCATAATTTCCCACTTGTTGAATTATAAATTAGTAAGCACCGAAATGGGAAATTCATGGATATTTTGGGAAAATCTATAAATTCCTATAAATTTCTTAAGTGCTGAGATTATCAACATATAGTTGTTTGAGTTAAGAATCCTATCAGTGAGTTAAATAATAATAATTCAAAATCTATTTTGATTATTTTATTTTTAATAAAATTTACTGGACAGAATTGATAGAAACAATATTATGTGATAGGGTAAAGTCTGTTTTGTGTCATTACTGTTTGTTTTGTTTTTGTTCATTTATATAATATTTTTATTGATGTTTTGTGTATTTCATACATAATTTTTCAGTTCAATTTAGACATATTTCCCTTTCCCTTTCCCTTCCCCCATCCCATCGCAATTCCTGCATTCTGCCATACAAGTCCTACATATTTCTCTCAATCTTTTTAAAGTTTTTCTTTGCAGAGGTTTATTGTTTGGGGCAGAATTTAACTGTGTCAATCAGTTCTTTGACCCAGTCCTTATGTTGTTGTTGTTGTTCCCTCCCATTTGTATTGCTCCAAAATATGCCTATATAAACATCATATATGTAGCAGAATTATGTCCTCCAGGAATAAACTATGTTAATTCTGAAATGTTTAGGAACTCACTTTTTTCCCTTTAATTTCATATTACTCTTAAATATGAATATATACCTCCTACCCATATATGTTAATTATCATGTCTGAAAATAAGTGGTAAGTTATTTCTTGGGCCCATTAAGAGAGTCACACTATAAGAGCACAGTTGCTTTCAGATAGAAAAAAATACAGCAATAGGATTTTTCAGCTTGCGTTTCAATTGTTGGATTTGGTGCTAGCATCCACAAATGAAGGAAACAATTTCTCTTTGTTTTAGGGGGGACTGTGTTACTTCACTTAGCATAATGGCTTCGAGTTCTATCCATTTGCCTGCAAAGTTCATGATGCCATCTTTCTTTACCAGTGTATAGAACTCCATTGTGTAGATGCACAGCATTTTGTTATCCACTCCTCTCTTGAGCGGCATTTGGGTTGGTTCCAGCTCTTCCTTATTGTGAAGAGAGCTGCAATAAACATAAATTGCATGTATTGTTGCAGTAGGATGAGTCTTCTGGATATATACCCAGGAGTGGTAGGGCTGGGTCAGGTGGTAAGCTCATTTTGAGTCTTTCAAGTGTTCTTCACACTGCTTTCCACAGAGGTTGTACAAGTTTACATTCCCAGGAGCAGTGGATGAATGTTCCCCTTTCCCTACAACCACTCCAGCATTTGGTGTCTTTGGTTTTCTTGATCTTAGCCAGTCTTCTCAGCGTGAAATGATATCTTAGAGTGGTTCTAATTTTCATTTCCTTAATAATTAACAGTGTTGAACAATTTTTAAGTGGTTTCTCAGCCATGTTTATTTCTTCACTGAAGTGTCTGTTCAGCTCTTTACTCTTTATATATTCTGGATTTTAATGCTCTGTCAAATTTATTACTGGTGAAGGTTTCATCTCACTCTGGGTTTTTTTCTTTGCTTACTTGAGTCTTTCTTTTGCTGTACAGAAGCTTTTGAGTTTTATGAGGTTCCACTTATAAGCTGCTGACCTTATTTCCTGTAAGCTGCTATTTTATTTAGAAAGTTTTTTCCTACAACTATGTCTTGTAGATTGCTACCAACTTTTTCTTCTATCACTTTCAGAGTTTCCGGTTTCACACTGAGGTCTTTGATCCACTTGGAATTGGAATTTGTACACGGTGAGTGGTAGAGGTTTAATTTTGATCTTCTACAAATGGTGATCCAATTTTGCCAGCAACATTTGCTGAAGATGCTATCTTTCCTCCAATGAGTTTCTTTGGACCCTTTATCAAATATGAGGTGGCTGAAATTGGATGAGATCAAATTTGTTTCTTCAATTTTGTTCCATTTGTCAACTGGTCTGTTTTTGTGTCAGTACCAGGCTGTCTTTATGACTATAGCCCTGTAATATAGCTTGAAGAATTGCATTTTTTCCTCAGGGTTGCTTTAGTTATTTGGAGTCTTTTGCAACATCATCTTGAATGGAGAAAAAAATCTTCTTAAAGGTAGGAACCCAGCAAGGCTGCCCCTATTGCCACTCCTCTTCAATATAGTGCTTGAAAAGCTTGCTAGAGAAATATGCCAAAAAGGAAAATTAAAAGAGTACTAATTGGAAAAGAGGACGTCAAACTATTCCTTTTTGCAGATGATATGATAGTTTACCTGAGGGTTGCTAAAAACTCCACCAGAAAACTTCTAGAAATGATTAAGAGTTTCAGTAAAGTGGAAGGATACAAAGTTAACTGTAATAATCAGTAACCTTTCTTTACACCAACAACAAGCAACTGGAGAAGGAATATAAAGAGACCTTCCCACTCACAATAGCCTCAAGAAAAAAAAAAAAAAAAAAAAAAAAAAAAAGAACTTGGGAATAAACCTAACCAAAGAAAACAAAAATCTCTACAACAAATATTTTTCCCTTTTTTTTTTTTTTTTGGTATTTTTGAGGCAGGGTCTCCCTTTTAGTACCAGCTGTCTTGGAGCTCACTCCATAGACTAGGCTGGCCTTGAACTCACAGAGATTCACCTACCTCTACCTCCCAAGTGCTGGGATCAAAGGCACCAAGTTCTGGGATTAAAGGCGCGTGCATAACAAGTATTTTAAAACCTTGAAGAAGGAGATCAAAGATGATATCAAACTATGGAAAAGCCTCCCATGCTCATGGATTGGAAAAATTAGCATAGTAAAAATGTACATTGTTTGCATTTCAGCCTCTTCAGAGTATAGACGGCCATTGTCCAGAAATATCTGAATCTTAATGATACAAATATTTCATAATTTTTGCAAAAATTTAACTCACAAACTGCAAAATATTTTGAGCCTTTCCTCAAATTTATTTTCCTCAGTCTCTACATACATGTACTGTCAGGTTGTATTTTATATTACAACTGCATATACAAATAGTTAAATTTAACTAAATTCTCTTTGTCTATTCATCTATCTGTTTTGCTCTTTGAAGAATTAACAATTAATTTGTACAATGGAATGAGAATCCATCAAATGTTAAGTATTTATTATTTCTATGGAGCTCTCAGTTAAAAAAAATTCATAAAACCCACAATCAAAAAGCAAAATACTGTTTTTTTTAAATAGCTAGTCACAGCTGTATTTATCTATATTTTATAAATGTACTTCAATTCTAGTTATATCTATTAAATAAAAGAATCCAGCTGTTTATGTGTTGGATAGCTTGCTTGGAAAAAGTCCAAAAGGTGTAGTGGATACATTTACAATATCTCCCAACAAGCAATATATCAAGACAGCATGATTGTCACAGAGGCAACTTGGAATGTGCTTGTTTGCTTAGCTTTTATCAAGAACTAACATCTTTTCTATTGAAAATGGGAATCTCTTAATAATTAGAAGTCCAGATACAGTTTATATTCCTAAGCCTGCTTTCCTCTCCTCCCCACACTTAGAAACCACTAGGAACTCGTCTACCAGGGCCTCTTTATCCCTAATAGTGAGCACAATGAGACTGTTCAAAAGAAGGATCTCACCCGCCCCCCGTATTCTCCTAGCTCCTTTATTGTTTCTTTATTGAGCACTTGATTGATTACACAGAGAATATATACTTTGTCAGAGTGCCTATTAAGGAGGATGGGGCTTGAGTTTTAGAGAATTGAAAGAGCATTTGAGTTTTTCCTGTTCTACAATACACTTCCTCTGGGCACCTATTACAAAAGACTCAAGGTGAGGCAAATATTAGATTGCATTTAGGCAGAGGAATAAAGCACTGTGCATTGTGATGAAGTGCTTTTAACATTTCATAGTTTAACATAATTGGATTCTAATACGAGGTTTCTGACATGGAACCCTTTAAGTAAAGAGTCCTATCAAAAAACATAGTTTCACTTGCATCTCAATTGAAATGACATATTTCATTCTAAATGCTATCCCTGGGGAAAACTAAGTAACTAAAGGATGCTTTGGCAAGCGTAAGTAATGCAGAACCCATTGTAATTATTAATACATTTATATGAATCTTACAGAATATAGTTCCATGCATGCACATTTGGAAATGCATATTTTTAAAACATTTCTCTCTTTCTATTTATATTATGGGTTTGAGTCTTTGCCTGCATGTTTATAAGTGCATCCCTGTTTTGCAATGCACATGGAAGACAGAGGAAGGTGTCATATCCCATGGAACTAGTGTTACTTAAGTTAGCCTCCATGTGGGTGCTGGGATTTGAAACTGAAACTTCTGCAGGAGCAGCTATTGCTCTTAAACATTAAACCCGTGTCCCTCTCCCACCCCTCCTACCCCTCCCGAGTCACCACTTCAGTCAGCCTTCTGATGCAATCTTTCTGTTGTTGTTCTTTTTTTTGGGGGGGGGTTTCAGTTTTTTTTAATTTATTTTTATTGATGCTTTGTGTATTTCATACATCATTTTCCAATTCAGTTCAGGCATATATCCCCTTCCCTTCCCCCCCACCCCACCCCTACCCATCGCAGATCGTGCATTCTGCCGTAAGTTTTCTGCATCTTTCTCTGCTTTTTTGTTTCTTTTTTTCATGTTGTTGTTCTTTTAATATGCATCCTCCTCCACAGAAATATTTATAACTGGGTTATTGGTACTAGCGTCCACATATGAGAGATACCATTTGTCGTTTGTTTTTCTGGGACTGTGTTACTTCACTTAACATGATGTCTTCAAGCTCCATCCATTTATCTGCAAAGTTCATGATGTTGTCTTTCTTTACTGCTGCATAGAATTCCATTGTGTACATGTACCACATTTTCTCTATCCATTCATCAGTTGAGGGGCATTTGGGTTGATTCCAGTTTTTTGCTATTGTGAACAGAGTGGCAATAAATATAGATGTGCATGTATCTCTGCAGTAAGATGAGTCTGGCTATATATTATTCTTTTTAAATACCTAAATATCTAATTGCATGTGCTTCATTAGTAGGATCGAAAGGTCATGCCTGGACAAGCTGGCGCCCATGAAAGAAAACAGCCAGAACTGATAGAGAACCAAAGACATCAGCTCCAGAGAAAGTAGACTGTTTTGCTTCTCATCCACCTGTGCCCCTTTTCTAAGCCTAGGGAACAATCTGCGGAAGAGGGGGCGTGGTAGAATGTAAGGGCTTCAATTGGGGTTAATGGTGAAACTACAACAAAATAGACTGGACACTCATTTGATCAACTTGATTGAACATACAAGCCTCCCCCCCACTGCTGGCTGGTGGGACCCAGGAGCTGTGTGGGTTTGGGCACAACTGCTTCCAAATTGGTTTTACATGAAGGATGCTTGTACTCACAAATTATTACTTATTGTTAAAAAAAAATGAAAACAAAACAAAACAAAAAAGCAGAGAAAGATGCAGAAAATTAATGGCACAATGCATGATCTGGGATGGGTAGGGGTGGGGTGGGGGGAAGGGAAGGGGATATATGCCTGAACTGAATTGGAAAATGATGTATGAAATACACAAAGTATCAATAAAAAAAAAACATTAACCCATATCTCCAGTCCCCACTTCTAAATTGTTATTATTTATTAATTTTCATCTTACATCTATGAATGTTTTGCCTGCATGCATGTAAGTGAACCTATGTTTTCAATGCCTGAGGAGGCCAGAAGAGGACATCAGATACCTTAGAACATGAGATAAGAACAGTTGTTACATGCCATGTGGGTACTGGGAACTGGACTCAGTTCCTCTGTAAAAGCAGTCAATGCACTTAACTTTTGAGCCATCTCTGTCATCCCAGAAATGCATCTTCTATTACTAAGTTATTGGTTCAGAGGAGATGCACACAATTTAGTTTTTTTCCTTTATTACTTATTAAAGTAAATGACATCAGAGTAAACAACAAAGACAATAATTTATACAAATTATTTATATCATTTCTGGATCGTACATCAACTTGTCCTAATTAATTTAAACCACAGTGTTTGAAAGTTTATCATAAAGATAGAATTTCCAATAATTAGCAATCATTTTACCTGACCAAAAGTATGAGCTGGGCATTTTATTAACTTTCCTACATCTCATCGTGATTTCCTTTTTTCTGCTTTTCTTTTTCTTTACCTTTATTGAATTTTTGTATATTTCATACATAACAACTCAAAGTCTTAATCCCGTTTATACCTACTTTTCCATTGGCTCCTTCCCACAGCATCACCTGGGATTCATGCATTCTATCATTTTTGTTAGGATCTATTGTGCCAAATTTCTCTCCCCAGCCATTCCACAGTACCAGTTCATCCTCTGAGTTCTAGTCAGTCTACCCAGAGACCATCTCTTAATTGTCATGATTTCTTTACTGTAAAATGGGATGTAAACATCAGGTAAAGTTTGTTAAACTGTTTATGATCCATTCAGTAATGCTTTTGTAAAACTATGATCTATTTCCATCAAAACCTCTGAATGCCATAGGAAATTAATTTTTACTCATTATTAGGTCTCTATAAAACAAGTAAACATTTGTCTGGTAAACAGCTTTTCTTTGTCTTTTTGAGACAGGGTCTCCCTGTAGCTCTGGCTGTCCTGTAATTCACTCTGTAGACCAGGCTGGCCTTGAACTCACAGGGATCCTCCTGCCTCTGCCTCCCGAGTGCTAGGACTAAAGGCTTTCACCACCACGCCTGGCAAAAAACTGGGCTAACAGTTTTTAATGTTAATCTCATCAAGCACCTTTCAATTATATACATAACAGAACAGTTAGCCCAAGTATTTTATTTTAAAGTTTAGAAGCTAAAATAATAAAACAGAAAGCTTGCACTTTCTTAGATCTTGATGTGGAATATATAAAATGATAGTTAAACTCACATAAAAGGTCTGATAAGTGATAGGTGTTGAAATTACATGGTTTGGTTCCTTATGAAATGTGCTGCTTTGAGGTTTTTTTCCAGAGCTAATACAACATACTAAGGAAAAGTGAGGAAAATGCTTATGAAAAAATCAAGAGATATTATATACTCTTTACTAATAAATATACACTATAATATGAAAATGAGATTAAATATGACAAATGTATGTTTAATATCAGGTGTCATATTATTATTATAATTAATCCTTCAAAACAGGTTTCAAAGTTTTATCTCTAACCAGTACTATGTTCAACTTTAAAAATTATTGAATCATTACCTATTTAATACATGTCTCAATGAATCTTTTTGTTGTTGTTCTTTTTGAGACAGGGTCTTCCTGTAGCCCCAGTTGTCCTGGAACTCTCTCTGTAGACCAAGCTGGCCTTGAACTCACAAAGATCCCCCTGTCTCTGCCTCTTGAGCGCTAGGATTAACTACACCACCACACCCGGTCTTTTCAATGCATCTTAGTCACTTTTTATTCCCTTCTCTACTGACATCCTCCTCCAGTCACCATTTGGAATTCATATATTCTTGCATTTAAGTTAAGACCTATTATTCAATGTGTCTGCAATGGGTCTTCAGTGCAAGTTCATCCACTAAGCTCTACTCAGCTTGTCTAGAGTCCCATCCTTTAAGAAGACCAACTCTTCCTCACCCAATAATAATCAGCTGCCAATATTTCTTCAGCTAAGATTGGTTTCTGCTTCCCATTTCCCCAGTTCCCTGCTGTTTTTTTTTTTTTTTTTTTCTCTGCTTGAGTTTTCATGGGTCTTCTGCGTGTGATACCATTGCCATAGGTTCATATGAACAGGGTCCCAGGAGCTTTTAGTACTCTATTTTCATATGGTTATGCGTCACATCCTTGGTTCTTACAAACTTTCCACACTTCTTCCACAAAGGTCCTTAAACCCTGGGTGACAGAAGCTTAATATAGACGACCTTTCCATAGACCCACACTCTGCACACTCCTAGTCTCTATGACTTGGACGTTTATGACCTTTTGAGCTCCTGGCCCTCCGTTGCATGAGGGAGCTTCCTTAATGAGAGTTAAGAGGTTCATTAGCAGGGCTGGAGAGATAGGCTAGTGGTTAAGAGCACCGACTGCTCTTGCAGAGGACCCGGGCTCGATCCCCAGCACCCACATGGCGGCTAAGAACCATCTGTAACTCCAATCCCAGGAGAACTCCAGTTCTAGGGGAATCCAAGACCCTCTTCTGACCTCCGAGGTATTGCACGACACGGGTGCACAAACCTACATGCAGACAGTACACTCATACACATACAAAAATAAATAAAATTTAAAAAAAAAAGAGAGAGAGATTTATTAGTGTCCTTTTGGTCCCTTTATTTAAGTTGCCTGATTCTAAGGTGTAGAGGATGCCTGGTAGATGTGCACTTTTTGATTGGGCAATTAAAAGAAAATGTCTGTGTGTGACAGTTATGATATTCTGTAATAGTCGTCATCTGGAGCAAAAGAAGATTCTTTCAGTGGTGTCTGGGCTAATTTTCTGTAAACATAAGGTTGCACATTTTGGATTTAGTAAGAAGTTACATTAGTCTAAGTACGTGACAGACTTGGGACTTACTCTCAGTTGTATGACCTCTCCAGTCATATATGTATATTTAGCTATGTTTACAGTGCCACACATGCGATTGCTCCCATTCAGTGGGCTTTTTAGTCAAATTGGTTAGCTATTGATTGCCTGTAAGATAACTGTTGCACTTACTTCACCAGTATCCTGTCCTGTGCCAGACATTGATGTGGATATTTTGTCCTATAGAAGTCAACGTTGCATCATTGAGTGCTGTTCTCCCTTAGTAGCTTGATGGTGCTCTCCAAAGCTGAGAGCTAGCCTTTGGGGGATGAGGCTTACAGTTCCGTTCCAGCTTCATGGCTTCAAATCCAGTCTTCAAATATGTTCTATTTTCAGCCGTAGGTTGCTACCTTCAAGTTCTGGAAAGATATCAAGGGGTGTGGCATTAACCTGTGTACTTTGAGGGGTTCCTTGAACTTACCAAGCCAACAACTCAAATGAAGGATTCTCATGTCTGGCAGTGTTTCTTTTTATGAAGCCTTCAACTATGCACATGGACTCATGTAAATGTATTTTATGTGTAACTTGTTATTAGATTTTTAGACTAATATGATGTTTTTGGGTTTTTGGTAGTAGGGAGGGAAGCATTATTTTGCTCTCCTGTCTCCCTGTCCCTGTCTAATCCTCCCTCCATGTCTTCTCCATTTATTTCTATTTAATTGATCTTTGCTCTGATTTTTGTTATTTCTTCTTGTCTGCTGCATTTAGGGTTCATTTGTTGTTGTCTCTCAAGTATTTTTAGCTGAAGTGTTAGATTGTTCACTTGTTCTCTCTTTTTTTTTTTTTTTTGATGTATGCCCTTAGGGCTATAAACTTCACTCTTAGAACTGCTTTTGGAGTATCCCATATATTTTGTTGTGTTGGACTATTGTTGTCATTCAGTTCCAGGAATGTTTTTATTTATTTCTTCCTGGACCCTTCATTGTGTTGTTTAGTCTCCATGTGTTCTTGTAGGTTGTAGGGCTTATCCTGGTGTTGATATTGAGTTTTATTGCACTGCAGTCTGACAGAATGCATGAGATTATTTCAATCTTCTTGTATTTGTTGAGTTTTTTGTGCCCAAACCCACACAGCCCATGGGTCCCACCATCTAGCTGGGGGGGGGGGCTTGTATGTTCAATCAAGTTGATCAAATGAGTGTCCAGACTATATTGCTGTAGTTTCACCATTCACCCCAATCGTAGCCCTTACATTCTACCATGCCCCATCTTCTGCAGATTGTTCCCTAGGTTTAGAAAATGGGCACAAGTGGAGAAGAAACAAAACAGTCTACTTTCTCTGGAGGTGTTGTCTTGGACTCTGGTCAATTCTGGCTGCTTCCTTTCATGGGATGACAGTTTGTCCAGGAATAACCTTTCAATCCTACTAATGAAGCACAAGCAATTTGATGTATAGGTATTTAAACAATACTAATTGTTATGGTAGGTTACTTTGGTATAGACACATATGTTTGGATGGTATGTTAATCCATGAATTAAGTTTTTTCTGTTTAATGTGACAGGGTCTTACTATGGCTTATAACATCTCCTAACCACTAGAGCATGTAAGCTTGTGGCATCAGCCGTGAGTTATTCCTCCAAGGAGAGAGCTAATAGCCAATTAGATTTGGGATATACAAGCATATGGCTGCCACTGCTGCACAGTATTTCCAGGAAGGTGAGGTGTAACTGATGCTGATGGAGGAGTCTTGCTTGACTCAAGGAGACCTATATCTGCTTTATTGGTTTACTGGCCTTTGGTAAAACTCTCTGATAATCCAGAGACCAACTGTACACTTGCAATTGTGGTCTCAATACATCTTTCCCATGCTTACATCAGGTCTTCAACAGCAGGGCCTTATCACCTCTCTTCTTGCAGGTATCCCAGTTTACAGGCAACAAGCCTTTACCTTTTTCTTGGGGGCGGGGCTTGGATTCCCTGGCCAACATCTCCTTGGTAGAATAATCCATTGCTAATATCAGAGCTCTCCTATATTAATATATTTTACTTAAGTGCATAGCTTAAGGAGACTTTAGTATTATATTTGGTTCTGAATAGAGAATAATCCTTTTCACAGTTCCTGTGTTTATTAGTCAATTAAAGAAGGCAATTTTACCAGTTTTATAAGAGATTACCTCTATAACAGTTGGCTCCAATTTACAGTAAGAGAACAATCTCATCATCATCATATTTCTCCTTGTTCTATGGAGGGGAGGTAAGAAAGTCTCTCGTGTTAAAACTTTGCATCACCTAGAAGGTGAGTTTTGTTAGGACTCATTATAAATAGTTGTTACAAGTAAGATCCACAGAGGGGTTTGATGTCTGTAGCAATCTGAGGCTTTTCTTCCTTTCAATGTTCATACAGACCAACCTTTCTGCTCACACTTCCTGGTGCATCCTACACAATGCAAAGCTCTATCTTTTCTTTCTCAGCTGTTAAGTTGGTGACATTTTGACCTGTTGGAACATACAAATCTTTTCCCGTAGTTAGTTTTAAGATTTGAATTGCAAGGTTTTTGACAAATGTTTAATATCTATCTGTATCCCCCTTTTTTATTTCAGGATTTTTTTTTTTTTGACTTATGGATCTCAAACAGGCATTTGTATTACTCATGTGGGTGCTGGGAATCAAAACCTGGTCCTCTGCAAGTGCAGTCAGTGCTCTTAACCACTGAGCCATCTCCCTCCAGCCCCATCTTCCTGTTTTTGTTTTATTTTGTTTTAATGTGTATGAGTGTATTGTCTACATGTAGGTAGATGCACCCATGTCTGGCATTGCTGCGGAGGTCAGAAGAGGGTGTCAGATTCCCCTGGAACTGGAATTAAAGATTGTTCTAGGCACCATGTGGGTGCTGGAAATCAAACCCCGGTCCTCTGCAAAAGCAATAGGTGCTCTTAACCACTGAGCCATCTCTCCACGCCCACATCTTCCTATTTTTAAGAAAGAACTTACTCTCCTCTTCCTAACTATCCTCCTTCCTTCATTCCTTCCTTCTTTACTTTCCATTTTCATTCCTTCTTTTCTCTTTTTCCTTCCTTATTTTGTTCTTTTTCTCTTTTTTATGAGTATAAATTTTTGTCTTAATGTATATAAGTGTTTGTCATGAAATGCCCATGGAGACCAGAAGAGGATATTGCATCACCAGGAACTGGAATTACTGATAACTGTTGGCTTCCATGTGCATGCTGGGAAGCAAACCTGGATCCTCTCCAAGAGCAGCCAATGCTTTTAAGCACCAATAACTCTCTTCAGGCCCCCTTAATACTTATTTATGCTCCTCATCTTTTCCTCAGGTAATTTAGATATACATGTCTGCACACAATATAATCATGAATAAGTGTCACTGTTATTAATTGCTGAATACTGGACACAACCAATGCACTCTTCAGTAGATGAATAAATATAATTATTTTGTCATATCCTCAGAAAACCATATGATAACATTCATCAATTCAAAACAATAAGCTCCTGTATTAGGGTTATCTAAAGAAGCAGAATCAGTAGAATAAATCCAAATCTATCTATCTATCTATCTATCTATCTATCTATCTATCTATCATCCTCTCTCTCCTCTCTCTCTCTCTCTCTCTATATATATATATAATAAATATATATATTAATATATATAATAATATATATATATATTTATATACGCCCAATAGATACCAGGAGATTTGCCCCCCTTCAGTCTATGCTTAGATCCAAAGAGTTGATCACGGCAGCAAGATGAACTCACCAGTGAGAGAGAAGGCAAGCAGTAAACAAGGAGATGAGCTCCCTTCTACCATGGCCTTTCATATCAGCTGCCATCAGAAGGTAACACCCACATTTAGGGTGGGCCATCCAGCTTGAAATGAGCCAAACTGATGATCTCTTTCTCATATTTGTTCATCCCAAATCCAGTCAAGTCGACACCCAGCATTAACAGGATTAACCACCACATCCCGGCAAGCCATCAAGCACAAATACTAAATACATGTCACTGTGTGAAAGAAGCCATGATGTGAGTTTACTTTTCCAGTGTTGTGACATTCTGTATAAACAAGACTGTGCACCCAATAACAATAATAATAGCTGTCAGCAGGGTGGAGGTTATGAAATGCAAATTAATTATGTGAAGTGTTTGAGATTTGTATTTCTTTTTCTGCTTTTTTTGTGTGTGTTTCGAAAGCATGTTTCCCATTGTAATGCCAACTGGCTCAGTATTCTTTTTGAAGTCCTAGCTGGACTTGGAATAAAAAAGATCTGCCTGCCTCTGTTTCCTGTGTTCTAGGATAAAGCTGTGTATCACCACACTTGGCTATCCATGAGATTTTTAATTCTGTAAATCTATTCCATCAATTCTGTGTGCCACTATGGATTTTCAGAGTTCATTGAACTTCATAGTATGAAAAATAAATTATTTAATATATAAATTATTAAAATGTATATCTAGGAAGTCACAATTTCCCCAAGTGTATTGTAAAATACAAAATGCTGTAACTCTTATTATAAATGTTTGAAATAAAATCATGAAGATGAAAGAGAGGCAAATATTGATTTTAGTATTGTTGGAAACAAGTCAGATATGCAATTCTGAAAGAAAAAGGACATACCTAATCTAACTTATAAAGACATTGACCAGAGGAATTTGTGTGCACAAAAAGTGACAGTGCTAATAACATACATCAAAATTGAAAGTTAATGAATAAATGAAAGATTGTGAGAGCGAGACTTCTTCCTATAGGAGTGAAGGTTTACAAATAAGCAAAACGTCAGACAGATCCATACTGTCAATCTATTTAGAATTAGCATTGGAGATATTAGGAATTTTCTGAGCATACATCTACAAACTGAAGTTCTACCTAATGGATAAGTCCTACATTCCAGCTGTAGATTGCCTGATTATATGTACTTAAAATGGAAAAACTGGCTTTGATAGTGGAATACAATAAAGCTGTTCAATATAAATACAAATCAAAAGAAAATTGTGGTGGACACATCAATATCTATATCTATATTTTTAAGATATAGAATTTTTCAGACTATCATGAATTTATAAAATGTCACATTTTAGGGAATTAAATTCTAAACTTGAATGCATTTAATAATATTGTTCAAATGTACATGACAATAACAAAATAAAATGAAAAATTTTAAAACTCATTACAATTAAATTCTTTTCAAACTTGTGATTTATCACCAAACTCAAAGACAAATATCTCCATTACTAACAAAGTAATGGAGAATGATATAGCTCAGAAAATAAATTAATGCATGAAATTGAGAAAAATGAACAAGGATGTATTTTAGTGGAAGGGGTCTGAACCTCACCAATACCACAAAAATACAATAGTAAGTAGAGAAATACTAACAAAGATCACAGAAGCTGACACTTCAGAAAGAATGACAGAGATGGTCTAATAAGAAAAATATTCAAAACAAAATAGTGAAAGTATGAATAAGAATTAGAAAAATTCTGACTACAGGTAAATTAGAAATTAAATATAATATGAAAATATTACAAAGAAAATGAAAAAAAAAGATTAGCTGTTAAATAGCAGTAGACATTTTAAAAAATTGGTTCGAAATGAGGGACTAGAAGTCCCTGCTTTAAATTTCTAAAGACTGCTTTAAAATGTCAATAATGTCGAGAGTATTTATTAAAAGATATCCTTCAAAATTATTTAACTGAACAGGTTTATAAGCATCTGAAAATTCAGTAATATTTAGATTTTGGAAAGTCAACAAGGTGCATAAACAGTCCATTATGTTACATTCTCATCAGATTGTGAGCAGCTCTAGTAATCAAATACATTAATGTTTTCAGTGCAACTTATGAATATTCACAGTAATTAAGATAAAGACTGCAAATAGCCTCACATCTGTTCAGATCATATTTGGCCTTGAATAAGCTCTGGTGCCAAATTTATTTTAAAAACCTCATTGCTTTGAAGTTGTTTTTAACTTTAGAATTATGAATAAGGAGTTGTGAATCTGTGAGAGTTCAGCCTACTGTCTATTTTAAAGATATACGCAAAAATGCATTCCTTTTAATCTAGTTAAATAAACAAGAAATATAATTTTCAAAATTATTTACAACCAATAGTGTAAAGATAACTAGAATAATTCAAAGTATTGCTGATAAATGTTTACAGAGAAAATAATATGTTAATTGAAAAATAAGGGGCAGGTACATACAGCAATTTAAGATCTTCACCTATAGAAGACTTAATTATGCAAAAAGCAATTACTATATGAATATCATCAGATGTCAATGTAAATGCAAACTATCTATTAGTAAGGTACTTGAATGTCTATCTAAGGGGTAATAAAGAGATATGTCAATGGAGTTAAAGCTATCTAATGGGAGAAAACTCTTGGTGGCATTTTAAATGTAGCCAAATACACACGACTAGAGAGGTCATAGATCCTAGGAAAAGCCTATGGCCAGCATATTCCTAGATAAATGACATTTCTTTGTGTATGCTAAATTGTATCTGTACACAACGCATTAAAGAAACTTTTTTTAACAGATGGAGGATATTACAGAATTTCACAAATGGTCACACACAGAGCACATATGTCCAAGAAATGCCCAGTCCTAAATGACACATGTACAATGGAACCTCTACCTCTAAGTCTCATTGAGCAGAGTGGAACAGGGGTAGAGAGAATACTAACACATCCCTCAACTCTCACCAGTGACGCTTCTTCATACAACACAGAAGGCCACAAATGGCTAAGCAGCTCCAGAGTGCATGTCTTCTTCGTTAAACCTCACCTGCCCACAACTCAGTGACCATTGGAGAAGAGAGAGGAAAAGATTATAGGTGTGCCAGGCATGGTGGTGCAGACCTTTAATCCTAGCACTTGGGAGGCAGAGGCAGGTGGATCTTTGTGAGTTCAAGGCCAGCCTGGTCTACAGAGCAAGTTCCAGGCCAGCTGGGGCTACAGGGAGAACCTGTCTTGAAAAGACAGAAATATGTGTGGTGTGCCAGGCATGGTGGTGCAGGCCTTTAATCCTAGCACTTGGGAGGCAGAGGCAGGTGGATCTTTGTGAGTTCAAGGCCAGCCTGGTCTACAGAGCAAGTTCCAGGCCAGCTGGGGCTACAGGGAGAACCTGTCTTGAAAAGACAGAAAAAAAAAAAAAAAAGATTATTGGTGTCAGGGTTGGTGCATTTACATAAGGAAACAGTGACTTTCAGGCATCCTAGGGGAACTTCTTCGTTTTTAACTTGCAAAAATAATGACAGCATACACAGGACCCATGCCAACTGAAACAGACAAAAACCCAGCACAGAACAAGGGAAATGGGTTGCAGGCCCCAACCCTGCTGAGAAACTATTGACAACTGATTACTACTGGGTGTGGGAGTGTAGATATTCTTTAAGGGATTGATTCTAGGTAGGCGACTAGACTCCAGTGGATGGATTTGCACTGAAAGATATCTGGGTACAAATGCTTACAAATACATTGGGGATATACAGGGTGTGGATGGAGTGGAGGTCTAAATTTGATTAAGATCTATCATATGAAATGCACGAAACTCAGTAATATTTATTTCAAATGCAAAAAAAGATTAATGAATCTCAAAATCAGGATGTCCCTCTCCTTCAGAGAGAAGAGGGGCAAAGCAGTACCAGGAGACATGCTTATTCACCTGCACATCTTTGCAACAATAATTCTTCCTTCAAAAGTTGCAGAGGTAAAAGTATCTGAAGCTAGTATGAAAATTTAATGGTGTTCAATTGTGATTACATATGTGCTTTAATGTGTTTTGCATAAAGATGCATTTTGAAATGCCCATAGATCTTATTCTCTTTCTGGGCAATTTCTAAGTTCTATCTGTTCTATGTGGAAAAAGTTGTTGAAAATCTTAGGTCTACACAGAAATCATATCGTGAAATCATAGGTCTACTCAGATCTCCTTCCAATTTCTAAATCTATTAATTATTACATCTTGTTATATCCATCTTTCTTTGATAGTGTCAAGTTTTCCAAAAGCCAAATTGAAATTCAAAATGCATACCCCAGAGCTTTAAAAAGGCCAATTTTTCTTCTGTTTACTTGTCTCTCTGAGATATTTGTTATAGGTCAGGGAAAAAAAAAACCAACAAAGGCTGAAATATTTAAATAATTATATTATCATTCTAACATTTATTAGCTCATAATGAGGGTGCCCTCGACAAATGCCATTCAGTCACTCACACAGACCTGGGCTGACACTTCAGTCCAGTTCCATTTTGCCCTCCATATTCTACTTTCTTTCCTATGATTACATTCCACTCTGCTTTTGTTTTACTCCAAATGAAATCATACTCTATATACCTCTCCACCATAAATAAGATTTTGCCTATGTGTTACGCTTACAGTAAAATTTCCTATCCTATACATAGTGTAAAATATTTCACAAATTACTTTAGCTTGCAGACTTTATGTCACTTTACCTCTGTAATTATTGATTCTCAAACTCTTCATATCTTTGTGTTGATCTAAGTCTCAGTCTGCATCTTTTTTCCTTGCTATAATAGCCTAGCGGTTAAGAGCGCCGACCGCTCTTACAGAGGACCCAGGTTCGATCCCCAGCACCCATATGGCGGCCGAGAGCCGTCTGAAACTCCAATTCCAGGAGAACTCCAGTTCCAGGGGAGTCTGACACCTTCTTCTGACCTCCGCGGCGTTGCACGTCACGGGTGCACAGACTTGCATGCAGACAATACATTCATACACATACGGAAATAAATAAAAATTAAAAAAAATTTTTTTAAAGTTCTTTATATTTCTTGTTGTACAATGAGTTTTGTTTCTTATTGTATAAAGGTCTTTGATTTCTAAATCAATCACACTTCTCAAGGAAGGAATTAACAATATGTTTGCATAATATATTTGTGCAATGTGTTTTTTTTGTGTGTGACAGTGTGCATGTTTACTCATATATCTTGAGAGGTTTTAATAAATTGTCTTGTGGAAGAATCATACCAAGTCCTAAATCAGCAGAGAAAGCTTGATAGTCAGTGGATAGTAGACACTTCATTCTTGACTCCAATTTCAAACTAGAGGTGTATTTCCTTTCTCCTTGAGGGACCACATTATTTTCTAAGAGCTTCAGTGGATTGGAGACTTACCCAGACTGTGGAGATCTCGCTATTTTTCTGATTGTTCCATTTTAAAGCACCATCACAGGTAAAAATTACCTTCAGAATAACATTTGGATTGGTGTCTGTCTAAAATCTGAGAATTATGGTGTAGGAAAGGGCACATAAAATCAACCATGGCATTTTGGCTTCATGTTGACAGGTACTTGGCAGAGTGTAGAATTAACAGATTGATACCATGTTTGTTTGTTTTGTGATAAATGTAATCTATATATATCTATATATATATATATATATATATATATATATATCTTTTGAAGCAGGGTCTGCCTGTAGCCCCAGCTGTCCTGGAACTCACTATGTAGGCCAGGCTGGCCTTGAACTCACAGAGACCTACCTGCCTCTGCCTCCCAAGTGCTAGGATTTAAGGCCTGTGCCACCATGCCCAGTTCCTTCAACATTTCTGTACTATCATTTCATTGTTTTGTATGTTGTTTTGTCAATGGGAGAATGTGGTGATTTTCATGTGATTTTTAATTTTGTTAAGATAGTAGGTAATATTTTGTAAACAATTTCATGCTTTTGTTTCTTCTAAGGTTTTGTTGAGGTTGTCGGTTATGGATGCCTACAGTTTTCAATATGTGTTATTTAAGTAAAACTTGCATTTTCCCTCCATCCTTCTCCCATCGTTCATCTCCACATCTACCTATTTCAGTCCCCTTGGTACTACCCTATTCCTCACTAGAATCCTGTTCCCTCTGGTCACATTGTGGTGCATGTGGATGCTTTCTTGGCAATACTATGAGACACTTCTAAGTAGAAGGGTAAAACAAACAACATATATGAAGCAGGCACAATAATTAACTGCCACATTTTCCAAGGGACCCTGTCCTTCACTCAGCTCATTCCTAGTGGAAAAAATAAAGAAATAATGCACTGTTCACCTGCTCTACTTCCAAGCCTTTCTATTGTAATAATGGCCACAAAACACTACTTGTTAGAGTAGTTCTACTACTTGTCTGATAATTAAAATAAATTGTGATATAAAGAAATTTGTTGTTGATATTCTGTTTTGTTCTGATTTTTCAGGATTGGGAATGGAATCTAGGGATTTATACATTCTCACCAAGCATTCGTCTACTGAGCTATATCCCCATTCCTACGGTGCTGGTCCCTCCCCCACAAATCCCTCCCCCGCCCCCCGCACACACACAGACATACCCCATGAGTCTGAGATTGCAAGGCTTTATTTTATTTTTTATATGTATGTATTTTGCAGCATTTTAGTCATTTTTTGTGAATTTAACACAAAATATTTTAATCATCTTAAAGTGACTTCCTCTTTGGCAATCTCTGATAGTGGCCCCACTGTACTGCATACATTCCGTCATCTATATTAAATCCTATTGAGTAAAACTAGTGTCCCTGGACATCGCTCACTGCAAGTTCATATTGAAATGCAATTCTCAAGTACCTCAAGATGACATTTATTATTTTCTCTATTAGGCATTATAAATATAGCTATTTTGTGTTTCTACCTTGGGGAAACTCAAATTAAAGGTTTTAGTTGAAAGTTTTATTTGATGTGTGAAAATATTAACACTCGTAAATGAAAAATTATATCCTAATCCTCAGATTTATCAGAATAATGTGAGAGTAATTAATGATAATTTTATAATAATAATTAACACCAGGATACATATATTTTTTCCATTTAACTCATTAAATATATTTTAATATTTATAATTTGATAATCAACTGAAGTCTAGTTTAACAAGGTAAAGCAACATTTGGTAACTTCAGGGTCAATGCATATGGCAAAATAGTAAATAATTAACCTTTTATAGGAACAACTGGTAATCTTTCCATAAATATAACCACAATTTTACTTACGTCAATCACAACTTGCTCTGTTCCTTAGATTTTATGAATGTTTTGTAAGACAATTGACCAAATAACCAATTATTCAGTTGCTCATCATAGTTCCTTTTCTAACATACTTAAGGACTTATCATAACACAACAGTGCTCTAACATCATAAATGCATATGAATAAAATAAAGTTTAAGTGTGAAAGTCAGGAGTATTTTTATATTAAATTCATATTTTTACTCCCAAGTTTCTTTGCCACATAAGAGTTTTTCCTTTTAAGTCCATCACAAGCATACTATTGAGAACAGCATTCTCAATTTGCAAAACAAGAAAGTAAGCCTAAAGAGTACAAATTGTTGTCCCCATGTTTCTATTGGTCAGGACTAAAATGTCCCTACTTTAAATAATTTTTCAATGTTCCATTATTTTAATGAGTTTATTTGAAGAATAATATCCTTTTAAAACTATTTTATTCAATTCTTTGATAATTCCATACAGTGTTTTTTACTTCCTCCTCCAAATTCACCTTCATACAACCCCCCTACGGCTTCATGCACTCAATTATTGTTTTCAGTTTCTAATGGTGTATTGTGTCTAATTTGTAATTTATGTGTGGATCTATCATCTTATGCCTGGTGTACTGACCTTCCCCGTCTCAGTCAGGGTCAGTTGTCAAGATCCTCAACTAGAGTTGGAGCCTGTGGTCTGCCTCACCCCCTATATTTTGGAATTTTGTTTGCATGAAACTTGAGCATATCTCATGAATGTTTTCACAATAGCTATGAATTCGTTTGCATAGCTGCCCTGGTTTGTCATCCAAAATCTCTGTCTTTTATAGTGTTTTCTCTCTATCTTCTGCAGTGATCTCTGTCTGAGCCTTGGGAGGAAAGGTTGTGATATAGGTATCCCATTCAGGGCCATGCCCTCTGCAGTCTATTTTTCTCTCTAAGAGGACCCGGTTGTGGAACTCTGTGTTAATTACCATTCTCTGCATGAAGAAGCCTCTCTGGCAAGAGTTGAAAGATGTATTAATCCATGTGCTGGAGAGATGACCTAGCGGTTAAGAGCGCCAACTGCTCTTGAAGAGGACCCAGTTCGATCCCCAGCACCCACAGGCGGCTGAGAACCATCTGTAACTCCAATTCCAGGAGAACTCCAGTTCCAGGGGAATCCAACGCCCTCTTCTGACCTCCATGGCATGCATGACACGGGTGCACAAGCCTACATGCAGACAATACATTCATATAAATAAATAAATAAATAAATAAATAAATAAATAAATAAATAAATAAATATGTATTAACCCATGAGAATAACAATAACTCATACAGGAGCCAGTTTAACACTATATAATTTTCGCAGAATAAGAGTAGTGTGTTCTTTTCTATGGCCTGTGACCTGTATAGCTGCAGGGTCTTGACCCTGATAGCATTGCCAGTTACATGTTCCATCTTGTGAAACAGGGCTAAAAGCACATTCAGAAGGTAGTTGGTTACTCCCATAATATTTATGACACTATTAAACCAGTAGGCATACCTCGCCAAATCAATTGTTATTATAGTCCACAAAGTTCACAGCTGGTAGCCTGGGTTATTACTTTTCTATTGGCATGCAGTGTACCAACATGAAAGATAATCTGCAGTGCTAAATCATCAATGCCAGTAGGAGATTGATAGCTCCTTGTTTGTTCTATAATGGAATCTGCAGTGCTAAATCTTCAATGCCAGTAGGAGATTAATAGCTCCTTGTTTGTTCTATAATGTATATACATAATATCATTAACAACTGTATAATCAAGTTCTGGTTGTTAAACAAGAGAAGTGGCAATAGCCAGTATTGTTTAAAAGTCTTTGAGACCACCTATGGGCAATAACTCCAAAAGAGGTTGCTATGACAAAATATCAGTCTATGGGTTTAAACAACAAAAAACTATTCCTGACAGCTCTTGGGACAGGAAGAGCATAGCAAAAGTTTCAATGATTTCTGGGTTTTTTTGACACCCCTTCTTCTGGTTTATAGATATCTGGATTCTCCCTATAACCTAATATAGTAGAGTAAAAGAATTCTAACCCCTAGGTCTCCTGAATTGGACTATAACCCATAACAAAAGTTCCACTCTTAGGAGTGTGTCTAAACCAAATTAACCTCCTCACAGTATCATCTGTAAGTAACAGTCCATTGAGGATTAGGATCTGAGAGTGGGAAAGCTATACTATAGATCCATAGCATACTTAAATATGTATTTCCAGAAAATTGAGATTGAAAGGGATACTTTATTGATGATTAAGTTATTGTGTGTGCACGTGCCCATGTGTGTGTGTGTGTGTGTGTGTGCAGGATATGTGGGTGAGGAAGAAAGGTGCACATGTCAAGGCATATACATATGCCTTTACGTTAGTTTCATTGAGCTAATTTAGGCTGGCAGAAATTGGCTACAAGCACACTTATCCACTGAAATGTCTCACCATTGGATGAAATGTACACTTTTTCTGAAATTTAATAAGGTATTGAATTAGTAATTTTTTTTCTGCTTAAGAATCAGAGCAGACCAAGATCAGAAGGAGAAAGAAAACCAAAACGTCTGTTATCCATAATCCTGTGGTACTTTCTCTGAAATTAGTTTATCTCTCCTATTTTTAAAAAAATAGGTGTATTAGGGCTCTAGAGATGACTCAGGGGTTAAGAGCACTGGCTGCTCTTGGAGAGAACTCAGGTTCTATTGCCAGCACCCACAGTGGTCCATAACTCCAGTTCTAGAGTAATCCAAAACTTCTGACCACCACAGGCCCTGTAGGACTAAGGGGCATTTACACATAAATGCAGGCAATACACTAATACACCAAAAATAATAAATACAATCTTTAAAGGTTTTTAAATATAGATGATTTATAAATACATTTTTGTGTGAATTTATTTTTCTTATTTCTTTACCTGTGGTCTTTCTCTACTCTGGTTTGGGTATACATGGTGGAGTCATGACACATAAAATATTGTACCTTAGGACTATTTTCCTTGATTTAATAAAATGTGTTCATCTGAAAACAGAAGGGTCTTATTCAGTGAAGACAATGGATTTCCAAATATGTTTATATTAAGATCATGAAAAACCTTATTCACTACTTTTCTTTGTATGGTGGTTATTAACACTGAAACAACTTGGCAGAGTAACAATTATCAAGAGCACACCACATTTTCATAAATCAAATGCTTCAAGACTATAATACTGATTGCTATATTTTTCAGAACAGAGACACTGGAGATGCCACATGAGTAATGCAACAAGGAAAATCTACAGATGCTCAGTGACTAATCTGTGGACTTTATAAGGCAATTACTTGGATCTCTCAAATTCTTTATTTGAAAATATGTGACTAACTGAAAGTCGCACAACAAACCAATTAAAAAGCAAGCAAGTGTCTAATCTTTTGTTTGCTCCAACAAAGGAGTATGTCTTCAATGAATTATCAGTTTATATTTATTGAGTTCCGGAATAAGATGCCACCAATAAACAAAAACCCTTTTTGGATAAATGTTAAACAGACTAATAGAAACACACCAATCGCTTTAAGGAAAAACGAATCAAATAATTTCCACAAAACTGATTGGATCCAGGCAGGCTGACGAAGGACAAAAACTTTGAAGTGAAAGTCTGACAATTTGTGATATTACCAATTAAAAAAAATCATCTCATATCCAATGATACAATATCAAGTTGTCATGCTACAAAAATTTCCTTTTATTCTGTCAGATTATTCAATTTAACAACTACTTTCTCTCAATCTTCAAGACTTGGAGGGCAGGGGTTAGGGGAAGACAGATTCTTTTCTGTAAAGGATGCTTTTTAGCTCCTTTGAAAACTAAGTGTAAGAAATACAGTCCATGAGCTGGATGGTATGAATGCAATTTTCCGTAATCTTTTGTTATAAGAGTGTAGTTTTACCAATGCCTTGAAATGAAAAGCTAGTAATATCAAATTGAATAAGACTTTATCAACACAATACAATTGTGATTCCTGATTTTTCACAGAAACATTGTCTCGCTTGTCATGAAAATAGCAGTGATTGCTACATAACAATGCTACAGTTAATGCCTAACTTCCCAAATAGATCAGACTATTCTTAAAATTGGGGATATAACCCACGTTTTCTGCAGTGTTTTGCATATGGTTGCAGCTAACTTTTTAAAAAAGAATATTTATGCTATATTCATATTTTGAAGAAAAACATATGCATCTTTTCCTCTCCTGTCCTACTTAGTGATATTTTGTGCAAGAAACTGGGTCACATGGAGACCTGCTCTATCATACCAGAATACTCTGTGAAATATTGTAGGTTTTGTTCCTCTTGTTGCTTTCCTGTAAGCTAGTTTTGCATGAATAATTGAGAATGAGGAGATGTAGGGTTGATATACCCTACCAAATTCCAGTTTAATACATGTGTACCCAAATCTGTGAAATTTCTATTATTGTAGGTAATGGAAGTTATGTATAGGTCCATAGGTTTGAACATAGTCATCTCTTACTAGATTTGACATTTCTTAAATGAAAAGACCCAACTCTCTCATGAAAGCTTTCCAGAGAATTAAAAGCAACAAGAAAAAGGGAGATAGTTTAAGAAATTGAATCGGTTATAGGCACTGACAAGTTTAGATCTACCTTGTCTTATAGGCCAGATAGAGGGCATAGATTTGTTTGGGGTAGGTCAAAACTGCTTGATGACTCTTCCCTTCCTCACAGATCATCTGGCTTTTTCTCTAAATGTTTATAACCTGAAATGAATAGACAAAGCCCTTCTCCTTCATGGATGGGATATACTTTATATAAAGGCTGAACAGACAGTCTCCCAGGACATATATATTTGAATATTTTACCACAATATTGTAAATGCTTGGCCCACCCAACCAACAGAAAAGCACCCTGCATTTTTGTTTAATTTTTGACAATTGCATATATAGTGAAATGCTAATGGAGTCTTATTCAGAAATTCTATACCTGTGCATGTAAGCTGCAGACTGTATGGTACTTCTTCCTCTAGAAGTTTCATTTTTGGCTTTAGACATGATTTCAGTCAATCCATGTCTGGCTTCAACTTACCAGCAATCCTCCTTCACCAATCTCCTAAATGCTAGAACTACAATTGTGCACTAGCTAGCATTCATGTACCTAGGTAGAAAATCCACCTTGAATTTTTGTATTTTTGTCTTTTTCCCACCCACCACATACATACATATAGATAATAACAAATAAATCTTTACAATATAACGATTTACAAAATCACAATTTAGTTGTGACTATGAATAATATCTGATTGTCATGACCCATCAAGATCCATTAAATATAAAACTCTGCCAGACATGTTAGTGCATGCCTTTTAATTGTAGCACTATAAAGGCAGAGATAGGCAGATCTATGTGATATTGAGTACAGCCTGGGCTACATAGCAAGTATGAGTCCAGCAGGTTCTACAGATAGACCTTTTCTGAAAAAGAAAAATAAAACCAAACAAACACACACACACACACACACACACACACACACACATAAAAGCTCAGGCAATTTTAGCTCATTTATTCAAGATAGATCTATTTAAAGTAAGGTCAGACAAAGCAAGCATAGTAACAGTACTTTTACTTGGTCTAAAGGCTCTGTGGTTTTTACTTTATTGATTCTTACTTACTAATTTCTGCTTTGTTTGCTAAAAAGATAAACTGTTAATAGTTTATCAGTTAAGAAGCTCACAGTTGGAAATTAAGCCCAAATTAAAAATGTATGTAATTTTTAGTGATGAGGTTCCATTTAAGTGCTAATTACATGAACACAAATTTGATGTTTTCCTGCTTGACTTCATTTTCTATTTTCTTTTCCTCCTACTTATCTTCCTCTCTCTTTCCTTGTCTATCTTTGAATAGCTTGCTTTCTTACACTGGCAGCATCTTAAGGATAAGGAAGTTGACCGTTAAAGTCATGGGGTAAAATTTTCCATGATATTGTTTTACATGTTATCTAATTTTTTTCTATCTCCTAAGGAAAGTTATTATGGCAGTATATTAATTACATCACCTCTTGGGATATATTAGGGTAGGCAGGTATTGTGATAGCAATTTGAAATGAATGAAAAATCTAAGTCTAAAGCTGTGCTCCAGGAGAAGCTGATCTTGGCATGCTCCTAGGCATTGGTTCTGTGTCCGAGAGAAACAATTACCTAATTAACGGGTGGCTGAATGTGACATGGGGAGTCTGTGACACAAACAGCCTTAGCCAGGATGGCAGCAAATATGTGTTAATTGTATTATGCCCACTAAGAAAACAATAATAAATTCCAGAATTCCATTTACTTCTTTTTGTAAATTCTTTAAGGTAAAAAAAACGCTCACACATCATATTATTTAATAAATAGTTGCAATTTATTCTAAATGTTTTAAAAATGATATAATGCTTATTCTAGCTTTAGCTGGACAGAAACCTACAAGTTCATTTCTGGTGGAAAAAAGTTGATTATAGAATAAAGTTAATTCTGTTTTATAGACCTGTGACCAGGAGAGTGATTAAAGCTTTGTAAATGTGCTACAAGCACTTCCTTTAAACATCAGTTAGTACAATACACTTATCTAGCTCTCTAGGAAAGCATGGAAATAAGACAGATGGCATGAGGTGTTCTGTTCACGCTTGTAAGAAATAGGTTAGGAAAACGGGATCAATTTACTTCTCCTCGTGGAAATTACCTGCCTATCAGGCCTTCTGTTTCAGAGCTCAGCATATATCTGGTAATGACTTTATTACCAAATTTAGACATAAGTCTGTATTTAATAGATCTTCCTTCATGAGATTTAAATCTGTTTAAACCTCAGCACCAAGTTATTCTATTCTAAGTGTGGGGTAAGGAACAAAACAAACAAAAACAGCCAACAAACTTGGGACACTCAAATCAATTATTTCATCGCCATCATGCCAAAAAGTGTTTATTATTCTATCCTACAAGATATTTTCTATGGTTTCAGGTCTTGGAGGCAATCATGGGATATGGAAGTAAGGAGTGTTAGGAATTAGAAAACCAAAATAAGACAGGGAAAGCCTGCCAAAATTGTGACATTAGCACAACAGTTGTCAAACCTGGAGTATCTTTTATTTTTCTTTTGAGACAGGGTCTCTCTATACCCACAGCTGGCCTGGAACTCACTCTGTAGACCAGGCTGGCCTTTAACTCACAGAGATCCACCTGCTTATGCCTCCCAAGTGCTAGGATTAAAGGCATGTGCCCCAAGGCCTGGCTTAAAGACAGTTCTTAGCAGCCATGTAGGTGCTGGGATCAAACCTGGGTCCGCCGCAAGAGAAGTCAGTGCTCCAGCCCCCAAGCTGGAATATCTTTAACTCAAGTCTTGTATAGACACCATTGAGTGGAACACAGCTGGTTCAGTCACTTCAGCATTTGTGAAAACCATGTTTCAATGTCTGTTAGGAGTATGTACAAAACTGCAAATAAATTGCATGGAAACTATGCTTACAAGGCCTTTGTACAATTCCAGAAACTACTACTTCTACATGTCTGTTCCTGTGTGTGTTGTGTTTTATCACATTCATACATACAGCATATTTTCTGTTAGCACATGGCACAGTAGTGGCAAGGGAACTCATATTCCCAGGGTCAGAAGGGTTTTGAAGGAAACAGTGTAACACGATGTTACCAGGGATGACTGCAGAAGTAAGTCTCTGGTTCTCTCAATACATATGAACATTTAGGATAAAAGATTCTTAAGTATGTATGAAAAGAGTGACTACAATAATAAAGCTGCAGAAAGTGATGTATGCAGCCAATGCTATTTTATATTATCATTATTTTATTGAGCATTTGTGTATCTCCTATATAGCATCTAAATCAGTCTTAATTGCCTTTATACGTCCTTCTCCATTGGTGTACCCCCACAGCCTCCCCACTCTGGAGTTCACACATTCTGTCATGCCTGTTAGGGTCAACTGTGCCAAATTAATCTCCTGGCCACTCTTCAGTGCCAGTTCACCCTCTGAGCTCTAGTCACTCTACCTGGGAGTTCCTCATTAAAAAAGGCCAGATTTTCTCCACCCAACAATAATCAGCTTCCAATATTTCTTCAGCTACTACTGAGTTCTGCTACCATTTCTGCAGTTAGATGCTTGGTTTGTGTCTGACTGAGCTTGCATGGGCCTTGTGCATGTTTATACCACTGCTGTAAGTTCATATGACCAAGGTCCCAGGAACTTGTAACATTCTATTGCTATATGGTCTTGTACCACCTCCCTGGCTTTTACAATCTTCCCATGCCGTCTTTAGAAATGTTCCCTGAGTGCTGGGTGAGTGAAGCTGAATATAGGCTACCTATCCACAGACAGTTCCTAGACAACTCTACAGACTCTTAATCTCTAGGTCTAAAGACTGGATAAGGCCTCTCCCTGCTCCCAAACCTCTACTGGGACTCATGCATTACTCCAACCATGTTAAGTCCCATCCATGCAAGCTTTTGAACCAGATGTCTGTCTGTGCAAATTCATCCGCTAGAGTCTAGTCATCAGATCTAGAAATCTTAAATATGTCATTCTCTCCTTTGCCCAGCAGTTATCAGCGTCCAGTAGTTCTCAATCCAGGGCCAGCCCAATACCCTCTATTTGGGAACATGTCTGAGTTGCCATTGGCCCCATGCCTGATATCATCATCTGCACAAGTTCACGTGTGCAAGTTTCTAGTAATCTGAAATCTTCCAATTTCCTATGTTCATGCAGCAGCCCTGGGTCTTCAGTCGTTCTGTCCCGTCTTCCACAAGGATCCCTGAGTTGCAGATGGATAAGGTTTAATAAAGGAGTCCCACCCAAGAACCACCAAGGACTCTGGAGGCTCCCATTCTTTGGAACTTGGTCAGCTGTGGTTTTCTGTTGTATCACCGTCTATTTTATAAGGAAGCTTCGCTGGTGAGAACTGAGGGATGCACTCATTTTTCTCTGTCCCTTATTTTGCAGTGCTCACCGAGTCTTAGGTGCAGCAGTTCAACTGTAGATGTGTCCACCAGGATCAGGAATTTCTCAGATGCACATTTTCTGGGTCTGACCAGTTGTGAGATTCTGCAGTACCCTCCATCTGTTGACATGAGGAACATTTTTATTGAGTGTTTTATGGTCAAATGCACAGAGTTGAGGAGGACATAGATCCTAGAGAATACCCTATCCCTGTCACATCTCTTCGAAATGGAATTTCTTATCATATGTGGCATCTTGTAACTAAAAATATTTTGACTGTGTTCTAATTTTTCCCTTAGCCTGTTGCCTAGTCTCTGGAAGAAATGCTGTATGGATTTTCTTTTAGAACACATGCAGCTAAATGTGATTGGTGTTTTACATGTTTGTTTTGAACAATGTCATATACTATGACTTTGTCTCAGCAATGTGATGATAATTCATACTCATTTCATTTTTCCTCACAATCCCCAGCCCTCCAACAATGCCACATTCATTTGATGAATCTGTTTCGAGAAATCAGGAAGCATCATGAAGGATTTCCCTTAACATTCAGTAGAAAAATCAGCAATCAAAGTCTATCAATATCTCTTGCTTCTTTTTGTTAAAACAAGGAAGTTCTTCCTACCTAGGCTGTTCACGTGTTCGCCAGACAACATTCACTACACTTTGTTCTAGTGAAATCGATATATCCTATGTCTTGTTGTCTTTACTCCTAGATCATTTTCATCACAACTCGACTTTGAATATTTTATCCAAAAATATCACTCATTTAAGTCCACTTACGACTAAAGAAAACAGTAATTTATTTCTCAACTTCCTTTTATGTTTGAACTTAAATTCTTATGTCAAAATCTACATTCCTATACTTCCTTACAACGCTGTCCTCATTATCCTCTCCAGGCTGGAGTCTGACTCACTTTGCATGGAACCAGGTCATATTGAGGCCATTATTCAGTTCATGTTACTATCAAGTGGATAGATTTCTTTTTGGAATTTATCATGCATAACAATTTAGCTACGTTTAATCTGCCCACTTCCTTCTTCTTACACAGCTTCTTCATTGACCTCTCCCACACCTCCTATTTTCTCAAGGATGATCTCATATTCATTTTCTCTGTGCCCTCACTCCTCAGCTTGTGATTTTAGAATTGTTTCTTTTGGAGTTTTCCACAAAAGCCTGAGTGACTAAGTCAATCCTACTATATAAAATTAAAACAAAATACATGTTTTAAATTATTCCAGTCACAAGGGTTACAAGCAATCTGTTTGCAAGAAAGTTTGGCACACACACACACACACACACACACACACACACAAACACTTTAATATGGGCTGTAAACTTTGATACCTTCAGGTAATATACTGTGGGATAATATAAAAGAATAGCCTCTGGAGGAAAAGTATCATGTTTCAAAAGTCAGTTAAAAAACAATCTGATAGTATGGAAGCATTCTAGTATTGAAAATTTCTGGGCCAGCATTCATATTAATTAAGTGGGATGGAAATATATTTATTAAGTGGGGTGGAAATGACACCTATTTACTAAGACTCTGTTGTAAGAACTACAGTTTGAAACATGTCAGGCACTAAGAAGAGGGGTTTTAGTGTTTTGTAGGTCTGTATTTATTGGGATTCTGGATATACTGTAAACTATAGAATCTAGAGGCTATATTAAATGCTTGATAGAAATCCCATCGCCAATTAGAGCACAGTGAAATGCATGTGCTGCTGAATTTTTTCTCCCACCCATCCAATAAGAGGCACAGGGTAGCCTGCATAGATGTCATCTCATGTGATTTGTCACAAGTCACATATCCAATCATATTTCAAGATTCACATTTTCCCTTTTAATTTTATGTTACTCTTAACTAGTAAACCATCTATCCAGCCTGGCTTTGACATTTTTAGTCCTAAAAATTTCCATAGGAGAGGGGCTGGAGAGATGGCTCAGCGGTTAAGAGCACTGGCTGCTCTTGCAGAGGACCCTGGTTCGATTCCCAGCACCCACATGGCAGCTAAGAACTGTCTTTAACTCCAGTTCCAGGGGAATCCAAACCCTCTTCTGACCTCTGCTGCATTGCACAACACAGGTGCACCAACCTACATGCAGACAGTATACTCATACACATAAAAAATAATAAACAAAATTGTTAAAAATAATTGCCATAGGAGAAATAATGAAAGAGAAAACTTGAAAATGGCTTTTAATGAACAAATCAGCCTTAATATTGTGCTTAACATTTCCATTAGAAGAGCAGGGAGTGTGGAATTATTCTAATGTATTTTTACTTTGAAAATTTATTTCACTATTGTAGCAAATGACTTTTCACAATAGTATTGAATTTAAAATTGTAATCTGCTGTATATCAAGCTATGAATTTGGCATCATGTTAACTTACTATGCTGGCAACGAAAAATTGAATATGGTAGATTTAACAAATATTCCTAAGAAAGTCTGTATTTATTTTCAAAGATATAATAATGTTGCTGCTTATAACTACATCATTTCATAAGTACATCATTTCCTTTCTTTTATTCCTGTACTTGTTTTTTAATTCTATCATAGACATATTGGTTCAAAAAAAATTCTCCAAGCATCTCTACAAATACATTTATAGCAATGAGATAGTAGACACTTTTTGCTCCTTGATTCATTGTGACATAGTCATGATTAAAGTTTCCATTTAGTAGCTAATTTAGTTGTTTTAATTATGAAAATAATTAACTGAAGTCTAGAAGTAGAAGTGGTGTTACTAAGTTGGAAAGCATCATGAATCGTTCAACATTTCACTGTCAAGATAAAGACATAGTTATCATTGTCAGGTCAATTGATTTAGTCAGTTAGTTCTATTATTCTGTATGCTTTAAATAATGTCCAAAGAATTAACATTTTATTAAAAAATCATAAATATCTGATACATGGAGGATATTTGAGAAACATTGATATGGTACACAGAGCTCAGATGGCCTCTAATTTGCCCGTGATTATATTAGATTTCTAAGGAATGTAGATATTGATAAATACACAATGTTAACCAGGCAGTTTATTAACAATAACAAAAGAAAATAAAACACTAAGTTATTGACAAAAATACAAAACATTATTGACTCATAAAATAATTTTAGTCTAAGTTTGAGACTAAAAGCATTAATTTATCATATATCTATTGTAACTTTTATTATTCTTGAGGGAGGTACTGTTATCATCCATCAGTTTGAGAAAGGAAAATGGAGCTATAGGAATATTGCAATTTTCTCAGGTTTAGGAGGATCTGAATCACGGCTCAGTCTTGTTTAATTTCCTGTTGCCATGTCATTCACACAAATTAGACATTAAACTATTGTTCATAATGTCTAGCTGCATGATTTTTAATTCAATTTTAGTTGTCTTTCCTCTCAATAAATTCTTAGTTAAAATGATCATTTTTTTCTTTAACATGGATCTAGATAGTGAGATTAATTTATCTAATAACATGATCTCACCTATTCTAACACTGAAGTGGACTCACTCTCCATAGGGACTATATGGTCCAGTTCAGAAATAAACATCCCAAACTGAGTATGAGATGTTTGCCCATATCATGGTACATCTAGAGTGATGCAGTACGTAGAAAAAAAAAAATAACAGACGACTCCTACCCTGGCAAATCACCAAAACTTATTTTGGGATCAGTAAAGTTGGATCCTTGGATAGCTGCAGAGGAATGTCTGTTCTGGGAATCTTTCTTACTTTCCTCTGGCGTTCAGCAATGTCTACAGTCCCTTGGCATCACCCACTCTCTGGTGCCATTGGTACATGGTTTGCTCCTCTCTCTCTACATGTCTTTGTGTTTCTTCTAGCCTGACTTTTATGATTACAATTGCTTGGGGGTGCACATCTTCAATGATCTTATCTCAGGATGCTTTAGTTACAGCCTTAGAGACTGCTAAATTAAGCTCACCATTTATGAATGTGAGTAGTATTCAGCATACTGCAATAAATAGTGAGGCACATAACTTATTCTCTTCACTGAGTTGACTAAATGTGTCAGAAGAATAAACAAATCAGCTCTCATCATGAGCTCTCCTGAGTTCCATTTCTCAACGTAGTTCATTTTTCTGACTGCCATAAGTGTCCTTCTTTGTTTTGCCTCCTTCAAATATAACGGAGATTCTACTCAAACTCCTAAGCTCCTTTTCTTTTTCAGATGGTGCTATTAAAAGTGTGATTCCAGGCTCCAACTCCACACTATACCTTGCCAGAATTATTTAAAATGGAAACCTCTCCTGTCACCCTAATCACCACTCACACAGCATGAAAAAAAATGGGTTGGAATCTGTCCTGTTTGTTCAGAACCATGTGGATTTTGCCCCTTTCAGTATTTGTAGTCTAAGACTGTCAAACTGTGTTCACAAACAACGAACTTGTCTCTCCTTGAGCTTATTTTCACTGACTTCAACATTTCTTATCTAACTCTGATAACTTATTTCCTCTAAAACAATAGATTCCTCACCAATCAATAGTGAGAAAGAAGTTGTTCTCATAGCAGAGATGGGTGAACTAGCAGAAATATTGTCATGGGGCTAAATTTATTGTATTAATTTTAGATGTTATTGTGTCAAAAGACAAGAACTCTGTGATTGCTACAGGAAATTAATGTCTCAGTTCATTTTATTGATCTATAAATATAATTCAGTATGTTGAATTTCATGAACTTTTATATTACGATGTTGCTTAAGATTACTGTATATAAATTTCAATAATATTTCATGGTTTGTATTAATTAAAATTTATTAAATCGAGATTTTAGATACTTTTAATATGCTATTTTAAACCTTATTTACATGTTCAAGGGAAGTATTCAACTTTTAAAAATTTATGTCAAGACAACTTATATATATGAGAATAAATTGATTAATCATGTGACACAATTACTGTAGTAAAATAAAAAACTAAGTAAAATTATTTATAATGAATAAATATGATATTAAATAGATTTGAAATATGATGTTACAAATTCATGACTTTTCTCACCTAATATTTGATTTTTACTTCTCAAGTTCTTATAGAATGAAAGGGAAGTCACTAGTAAAAGAATAAAAATGGGAAAATTAATATTCTTTTAGTAATGAGAATTTAAATCCAGAGGAACTTTCATATTGTTTACTATATATACAGAATTGAGTTGGCTAATCTGAATCAAATCTTCCTTAAAATCTACATAGTAGTTCCATTTGTCTTACCACAGCAGGCATCTAGGAAAAGTTGATTGATGTCAAAAAGCAAATTAGGGGTGAAAGATGGAAGAAGAAGTAGATGAAATATATTTACCTAGAGCCATTTCAAAGCAAGGGCAGGGTTGGAGATTTATAAGGGCAAACACTGCAGAAAACAGACAGGATTTACTGACTTTAATTTTAATGAAAGGTATTCCAGTAAGCTGATAACAAACATGATTGTTTCATTTTCCATCAAATTACTTTGGTTTGGGGACTGGAGATTTAGCCTAGTGGTAGAGTATTTGCCTAGAAATTACAACATCCTGGGTTTGTTCCTAAGCATTGAAATAAAAAATCACATTGTTCTAATATCATTTGCGTATAATAAAAGGTACTGTGTAGGGGCTGGAGAGATGGCCTAGCAGTTAAGAATGCCGACCGATCTTGCAGAGGAACTGGGTTCGATCCCTAGCACCCACATGGCAGCTGGGAACCGTCTGAAACTCCAATTCCAGGAGAACTCCAGTTCCAGGGGAATCCTACACCCTCTTCTGACCTCCGCGGCATTGCACGACATGAGAGCACAGACCTACATGCAGACAATACATTCATACACATTAAAAAATAAATAAATAAGATTTAAAAATATCCTTGTAAAAGGTACTATGTACACATGCATAACTACCACTAAAATTATGACAGCTCCAGAACAATAAGTTTTTATCACCAATACAGAATTACTTGCCCCTGTTTGCTGTTATGAGACCAACCCCTTGCCCAGAAAAACTCTGAGCTGCGTTCTATGCCTAAGTGTCAGTTTTGCCAACTCTGCTTGCTTAACACAGTCAGAATAATTCATTAGCAAATTTTTGTCTAAATACTTAATTCAACAAAATAGTTTTGAGACATAATTCTGTTGTTGCTGTTTTCAGTGTTTGTTTCTCTCAGTTGCTGTGTAATTTTCCAGGATGTTAAAAAAGAGTTTCATCATACCTGTTGATATATTCTTGGGTCATCTGAAACTTGCGCTTGTTCTGAATACATTGGCTGTGGATATGCTTGTAGAATTTCTTTCTAGGTATATTTGAAAATCTCCTTGTTGAATATTTGATAGTAAAAAATAAATGTTAGGTTATATGGTTAACTCTATGCTTAACTTTACATAGTTCCCCAACACATTTGGTTTTCAATCCTATCCAAACTGCAAGAGAATTCCTGTTGTCCAAAAATGTTTCCAATTATGTAGGTTTGTCTTTTTTCGTTCAATTAGTTTCTAAGTAATGTTGTGACATATGCTTACTGTGAGTTCCCCATATTACTAATGTAGTACAACATTTATTTTCTGTCTACTAACTCGGATAATGGAGAGGAGATTCAAAACTTTTGCATCCTTGTGCCATTGCTCAGAGGGGCAACTTGGAGATTTGGTTTCGTTTTGAATCATCCACTCAAGGGAGCGAAGGATTTCTTCCACCATTATTTAATAGTTTTAGTGAGAAAAATTTTGTTATTTCTTTCTCAGATTACGTGAGGATGAAAATGTCTGACATCATTCAAACTATAGGCTTACAGCAGGCAATGGCTGCAGGTTTATGGGGTGTAATCCGTCTGAGATTCAGTCTACAAATAGCCCTGATAGGCACATTCCAACTTTTCTTTTTTAAAATTTATTTTTATTGATGTTTTGTGTATTTCAGACATTATTTTTCTATTTAGTTCAGGCATATTCCCCTTTCCCTCCCTTCCCAACCCCACCCCACTTCATATCATGCATTCTGCCAAATTGTCCTGCATCTTTCTATCAGTCTTTTTTTTTTATGCTTAGGAATTCACATTTTCCTCCATTAATTTTATATTACTCTAAAATATTGATACATACTCTCCACCCATATACAGTAATTACAGAGTCTGAAAAAAAATTGGTGGGTGGATTCTAGAGCCCGCTGAGAGATTAATATTATAACAACATAGTTGCTTTCAGATAAACAGAAATATAACTTTCAGTGAAGTGTAACTTTAAGCCTTTTAAGATATGGTGCATCCTGGGGCTGGAGAGATGGCCTAGCGGTTAAGAGCGCCAACCGCTCTTACAGAGGACCCAGGTTCGATCCCCAGCACCCACATGGCGGCTGAGAACCGTCTGAAGCTCCAGTTCCAGGAGAACTCCAGTTCCAGGGGAATCTAAGACCCTCTTCTGAACTCCGCGGCGTTGCACGACACGGGTGCACAGACTCGCATGCAGACAGTACATTCATACACATACAGAAATAAATAAAATTAATAAAAAAAAATTAAAAAAAAAAAGATATGGTGCATCCTCTAATCACTAATACTACAATAGTGAAGGCACTCATTGGATGGAGTCAAACATGTGTGATGAGAAGAGAAAGCATGTCTCATGACAGGAAACATAGAACTAGTATAATTTACCTGGGTCATTTACTATACAGTACAAAGGGTTTTCCATGTTACTCTCAGACAAAGCGTAGAGCACCTGGCATACCTCATGTAAATGTTTCCTATTACCTATTTGTTTTTTGTTGACTGAGCCCAGTATCACATTATAAAATTCTGCTCTCTGGAAGATTATGTTTTATGGTTTAGATATAAAATGTTTCCCAAAAAGACCATAATGAGGGAAGGTTTGATCTCTAGAAGGTGGACCCACTGAGACGTATTTGGACGATAAGGGCACTAATTTCATCAACTGATTAATTCATTGATAAGTTCATAACTACATGAACAATAGAAGATAGGTCTTGCACAGGGAAGGTGACTCAGGATGTGCCTTTAAATGGTGTATCTTGTTCCACATCTCTTTCTCTCCTGCCTTCCCCTTTCTTTATCAGGGCTACATGCTAAGCAGGTTTTATGCTTTATGATTTGTTTGACTTAATGTTCTCTATTGTCTCATGTCCAAAACAATGGAGCCAGCACACCAGGGTGGAAATCTCCGAAACTCTTAGAGAAATCAAACCTTTCCTGATTTAAATTAATATTCCTATTAAAACTTTGCGGCAACTAGAAGGTAAGATTCATCAGGACTCATTATAAATAGTTGTTACAAGTAGGATCCGCAGAGGGGTTTGATGCCTGTAACAGTCTGATGTTTTTCTTCCTTTCAGTGTTCAGAAGGGCCAACCTTTCTGCTGGCACTTCCTGGTACATCCTACACAATGCAAAGCTGTGTCTTTTCTTTCTTAGCCGTTAAGTTGGTGACGTTTTGACCTGTGGGAACATACAAATCTTTTCCCGTAGTTATTTTTAAGATTTGAATTGCAAAGTTTTTGACAAAAAGTTTTCATATATATCTGTATCCCCCTTTTTTATTTTAGGTTTTTGTTTTTTTGACCCATGAGTCTCAAAAAGGCATTTATAGTACACGTACCTATAGGCAGGAGTCAAGGAGCAGATTTCATCAAATTCACCCGAACTATTTTGGGTGACTCTATGTCCTTAATTTGGGAAGCAAACTTAATTTCTTAAGTGAAATCATCCTACAGGTAAAAGACAATGCAACAAGATGATACTGTACAACAGAAAAATTATAGAGAACATTTGTATGTGCCAAACCCAAAGTTATTGTTATACAGATTTTAAGTAAAACAAATGTGGACGACAACAATTTATATTTCCAGTTAACTAAGGTGTATTACCGTTTTTGTCAGAACCTTTAAACCAATGTTGTTTGATATATACATATTTACTTTTACTAAGTCCTAAAACAACATGTGACCTGTAGGCAGAGTCTGAGCAAAATCGGATACTTGTTGAACTCACATCAATTAAATATACATTAATTGAATATAGACACGTATCCCTCTCCCACCCCTCTCACCCCTCCCAATTCACCATTTCAGTCAGTTTTCCAATGCAGTCTTTCTGTTGTTGTTCTTTTAATATGCATCCCTCTCCACAAGAAATATTTACAACTGGGTTATTGGCACTAGCATCCACAGATGAGGGATACCATTCGTCATTTGTTTTCCTGGGACTGTGTTACTTCACTTAATATAATCTCTTCTAGTTCCATCCATTTCTCTGCAAAGTTCATGATGTTGTCTTTCTTTACTCCTGCATAGAACTCCATTGTGTACATGTACCACATTTTCTCTATCCACTCGTCAATTGAGGGGCATAGAAGAGATTTTCTTACCTCTCCTTCATAGAACAAGGAGGAATATGATGATAATGAGGTCGTTCTCTAACTGTAAATTGGAGCCAACTGTCATAGAGGTAATCTCTTATAAAACTTGTAAAACCACCTTCTTTAATTGACTAATTGACATAGGAACTGTGAAAAGGACTTTTCTCTATTCAGAACCAAATATAATACTAAAGCCTCCTTAAGCTGTGCACTTAAGCAAAATATATTAACACAGGAGAGCTCTGATATCAGCAATGGATTATTCTACCAAGAACATGTTAGCCAGGGGAGCCAACCCCCCGCCCTCAAAAGGTAAAGGCTTCTTGCCTGTAAACTGGGATACCTGCAAGAAGAGAGGCAATAAGGCCCTGCTGTTGAAGACCTGATGTAAGCATGAGAAAGATGTATTGAGACTGCACTTGCAAGTGTAAAGTTGATCTCTGGAATACCAGAGAGTGTTACCAAAGACCACTAAACCAATAAAACAAATATAGGTCTCCTTGAGTCAAGCAAGACTCCTCCATCAGCACCAGCTACAACTCACCTACCTGGAAATAATGTGTAGCACTGGCAGCCATATGCCCATATATCCCAAATCTAATTGGCTATTAGCTCTCTCCTTGGAGGAATAACCCTTGGCTGATGCCACAAGCTTACATCCTCTAGTGGTTAGGAGATGTTATAATCCACAGTAAGACCTTGTCACATTTTACAGGAAAAAATGTAATTCATAGATTAACATATCATCCAAATATCTGTATCTATACCAACATAAACTACCATAAAAATTAGTACTGTTTAAATACCTATATATCTAAATGCCTGTGCTTCATTAGTAGGATTGAAAGGTTACTCCTGGACAAACTGTCAGCCCGTGAAAGGAAACAGCCAGAATTGAACAGAGTCCAAAACCACAGCTCCAGAGAAAGTAGACTATTTTGCTTCTCATCCAACTGTGCCCCTTTTCTAAGCCTAGGGAACAATCTGCAGAAGAGGGAGCATGGTAGAATGTAAGGACTGTGATTGGGGTGAATGGTGAAACTACAGCAATATACACTGGACACTTATTTGATCAACTTGATTGAACATACAAGCCCCCCCCAGCTGGATGGCGGGACCCTTGGGCTGTGTGTGTTTGGGCACAACTGCTTGCAAATTGGTTTTACATGAAGGATGCTTGTACTCATAAATTATTACTTATTGTTAAAAAATAAAAAAATATTTAAAAATTAATATTCCTAGGTATTTCATCTGCTGCAAAGTGATTGATATACTTTAGAAAAATTTCAGTGTCCTGAATCCCCTGATGAATGCTGAGAATTCTGATATCACCATGTTGATAATTTTATACTTCTATACCTTTATTCCATGTAGGAAGCTTCCTTTGCCAAGAACAGGTATAATGTGGCCCTGCAAAGGGAAGGGGGAGCCCAGTGCCTGCCTGTGGCCACTCTCCTCTTGAGTCAGAGATCAGTCGTTTACTTTTGTAACCCAGCCTGAGGGGTACTTCCACCTCAGATCCTTGGCCTGGGACAACGGAGCATTTCCCACTCTTGGCCTGGATTTTCCACCTGCCCAGAGACTACTGGCCCCTTGTCAGAAATTTCAGGCTGATGGCCTATCTTCAGCCTATGTCCACTCACAACTCACTTCACCACACCAGCTATCCAGATTGGTGGTCTGAGGACCCCCTGTCCAACCCAGTGGTCACTAGAATGAAATTCAGGCCTGCTTTGGCGGACATGCATGCAAAAAAAAAAAAATGACGGCTACAAATTCTGTAATGATGGTAATGGAGAATTTGATTTATTGCCTGCTACAACTTGCCTTTATAAGAAAAATGATGTAAATTCCCAGAGCCAATCACAGACCCCCAATTCCTCGCCATTGCACACTGCTGCCCCACCCAGCATCATGGACCTGTACCACTTTGTCTGCTTCTTCTTCAGGCAGAGTTAGAGAAATCCCCTGATTCCCATCCACATGGTGCCCTGAGGGGTACTAGCTGAGAACTAGCCCCCAATTCAAACTGGATATTCCTATAATTCCATTTGAGAGGTATCATTCTAATAAATGCAGCAATCTTACATAGTAAATAATAGTTAGTGACAATGAGCTTAAAATCTGCTTGCTTGCACCCATTTAGAAATTATTTCCATGTTTTATGTTAAAATCCTGTGCAGCTCAAAGATCAATTAATTTCACTAAGTCTATAATGATTTAAATAAAGTAGCAGTAAAAATATCTTTGTTTCTCCTAAGTAAGATTTAATAAATCCCTTAAAGTATTTTGTGCTAATTCTGTTCATTTTCTCTAGATTAACTCATCAGTGTAGACAAGATGAAGATTTTTTGTGTGTATGTGTATGTACTTGTGTGAGTTTATTTGTGCACTATCCATGCAAGTATCCATTGAGGGCAGAAGAGAATGTGGGTGCACTAGAAATGGAGTTACTCATGCTTGTGACCGGCATGACATGGATGTTGGTACCCAACTCAGGTACTCTGCAGGCTCAGTAAGTACTCTTTATTACTGAGGCATCTCTCCAGCCATAATACAGTGTAGATTTTTTACTATATAATACAACTTTATTGAAGGATAATAGTATTACACAATAATAAGTAACAGAATTAATAGTAATGATTATGGGGTGGTAATGGAAGACATAAATAATCACATAGCTTTATCATGTGCCAGGAGCTATTTCAAGTGGCTTGCCAATTTAACCCTTACCACATCACTATCAAATAAAGTTTATGATTATATAAGTGGAAGCTAAATGCCAGAATAAAAAATAGTGAATAGCTCAAAATCCAGTCAGCAAACACCAAAGTACAAGATGAGACATACACAATCTGGATTCAAAAAAGCTTTCTCTATTATATTTTAGTGGAAATTCAATCAAAACACATTAAGCATTTAGAACAAAGTCCTACTGCACAACTTTAAGGTCTGAGCATAATAATGTAAATTTTTTAATTTTTTTTTTATTGGTGCTTTGTGTATTTCATACATCATTTTCCAATTCAGTTCAGGCATATATCTCCTTCCCTTCCCCCCACCCCACCCCTACCCATCCCAGATCATGCATTCTGCTGTAACTTTTCTGCACCTTTCTCTGCTTTTTTGTTTTGTTTTGTTTTCATTTTTTTAACAATAAGTGATAATTTGTGAGTACAAGCATCCTTCATGTAAAACCAATTTGCAAGCAGTTGTGCCCAAACCCACACAGCTCATGGGTCCCACCATCCAGCAGGGGGGGCTTGTATGTTCAATCAAGTTGATCAAATGAGTGTCCAGTCTATATTGTTGTANGGTTTATCTGAATCAGCAGGAAGGCCCTCATATACATCACATACACGTACAGGGAGAGACAGGCAGAGAGAGACCAGTGTCCAGTGGTGTGTTGCTTAACATTAGGAATGTGTTCTGAAAATGTGCTGTTAGCTGATTTCATCATGGTATGAACATCCTAGACTACATCTACCCTGACATCACTGCATTACACTTTCTTTTTTGTTGTTTTTGGTTTTTTGTTTTAAGACAGGGTCTCCCTGTTGGCCCAGCTGGCCTGTAACTCACTGTGTAGACCAGGCTGTCCTTGAAGTCACAAAGATCCGACAGCCTCTGTCTTAGGAGAGCTGGGATTACAGGCATGCAACACCTGGCCTGGCTAGAGGATGTAATCTTAGGAACTACCATGTTCTCTGTGCTCTGTCGCTGAGAGAGATGTCCTTCTGCAATGCAGGAAACATACATAGATTAAGTGGTTAATTCCAGATCTGGCTATTGTGAATATTGGGTCAGTGGCCATGGGCGCAGAGACACCTGCCTATTTGACAGACCGATGTCATTTCCTTTGAATTCATATCCAGAAATGAGATGGCTTGATTATCCAGTACTTCCATTTTAAACGCATTGTGTGTATGACATTACAGACTTAATTTAAAGTCTCACTGTTAGGAAAATTCTCTGCTACTGAGCTATTTCCTCAGATCTTCCTGTTATTTTCAAGACAGGGTCTTATTAATTTTATAGGCTGCTCTTGAACTTCTGCTCTTCCTGCCTTTGTCTCCCATTTTCTGGAACTACATGTCTGCACAACAAGGCCCAACAATTATTTTATTATATTTATTTATATATTTATTCATTTATTTATTATTTTATGTGTATGAGTGCACTGTCTGCATGTAGATTGGTGCACTCGTGTTGTGCAATGCCGCGGAGGTCAGAAGAGGGCATTGGATTCCCCTGGTACTGGAGTAAAAAACGATTCTTAACTGCCATGTGGGTGTTGGGAATTGAACCCCGGTCTTCTGCAAAACCAGTTGCTGCTCTTATCCACTGAGCCATCTCTCCAACCCCAGGGCCCAACTTTTAAAAACTTTCTGAGGAGGGGGCTGGAGACATGACTCAGTGGATAAGAGCACTGGCTGCTGTTACATAAGACCCAAGATCAGTTCCCACCCCTATATGGTGGCTAACCATCACCCTTAGCTCCAGTCTCAGGGAATCCAACACCCTCTTCTGACATCCACAACATTGTACGACACAGGTGCACTTATCTACATGCAGCAAAACACTCGTACACATATAATTAAATAAAGAAAGAATATTTTAATACAATTTTGTGAGAAAACCCACCCCGTTTCCCATAATGGGTATAGTAGTTTACGTTTCCAGAATCAATGTCCACGGTTCCTTTTGCTCCACGGTCTCCCGATCAAGTGTCCATGTTTATTTGCATTTCAGCCAGTGACTAATGATGTGATGCATATTTTCATATGCGTGCAGTTTTTATTTTTGTTTGCTTTTATTTTACAGGTATGAATGTATTGCCCCATGTATTTAAGTGCACCCATGTCATGCAATGCCCACTGAGGGGAGAAGAGGGCTTAGGATCCCCTGGAATTGGAATTAAGGACAGTCCTGCGTCACCATGTGGTTGCTGTGACCTGAGCCCAGGTCCTCTGCAAGAGCAGTCAGTATGCTGAGCTTTCTCTAAGGATACAAAGGTTACAATTTTTAGGTCATTGATTTATTTTTCCTTATTAAACACTTTATTTTTATTTTATTTTCTGTGTATCTGGTATTGCTGCCACATGTGTGTGAAGTGCATGTGTGTCATTTAGTGACCACAGAGGTAAGAAGAGGGCATTGGACCCCCTGGACCTGGAGTTTCAGATGGTTGTTAGCCACCCTGTGGGTGCTGGGAAAGAACCTGGGTTCTCTGCCAGTGTGCACAGTGCTTTTTTTTGTCTCCTGGAGACAGGGTCTCAACCATGGAGACAACTCTCTAGCTCCACCGGTTTGACTTTTCTTACCGCTGTCAGCAAATACCTTACAAGAAGCAATTTAAGGGAGGAGAATTTAGGCTGCAGTGTGGAGAAGTCCCCATTATAACAGGGAAGACGGGGCTGCAGGAGGGGCTTGTGACTGTGGCAGAAGGGCAGCCACAGCTTGCTTACAGGTCAGTAGAAACAGAGAGAGCAGGGCTGGGGTCCGGCACTCAAGGCTTGACCCCCAGTGACCCCCTGTCCCCAGCAAGGCCCCACCTTCTAAAGGTCCTCGAACACGTCAGGATGTTAGAACGGCACGGATCTCTGCATCAATATTATCCACATAGCACTAGTTAGGCTGCATGGATCCAGGGAGGCGCTCTCTCGCCCAACTAGAGCCTACAGAATACACCTGTCGCGGTTTATGATTCCCCTCCAGGCCACAGTTGAGAAGATTCGTGTCGTCGATTAGATAAAGAAAGGTGGCCACTGGTCTCATGCAAGGCCTCCAGTGAAGGCAGTCAGTGATACAACAGTTGTAAAAGGGTGAAAAAGGGTTTCTATATGAAGAACAGTCAACAACAAATTTCATGACTCAGTTCTACACTGGTGAAAACTAGAACTTCTACTTCTAGAATGTCTACAACTCTAAGCAAGATTAAAGAGCAAAAACTCTACCTTCTCCCTACTAATAATGAAATCTCACTATGACGATAATCCTATGTAATATGGAAAAAATCCTAGAAATGACCGGTCCATCAAAATGCGCGTACACTAAATTTGTAGCGCATATACAGTGATTTAAGAGAATTCAACATTGGGACTGCGATAGCGACTGAGACCAGTCATGGGTGACAGTGCTGGTCCATGCATAAAAGTCAGTCCGCGGTTGAGAGTTCGACTCCCGCGGGCATTTGGGCAAAGAGAAAAGCCACGTTAGGATGTTGGCACAAGCATACTAGCGCTCCTACAGCAGGAAGGGAGGACAGACACAGAATCTTCTAGACGCTCATCATACATTTGATGCTGCGCACAAGAATCTCACTTTGAGGTTCCAAAGGCCAGCCTGTCTACAGCATGTGAGTTCCAGGACAGCTGGGGCGCTACAGGCAGACCCTGTCATGCATCGGGTCGAAAAAGACCCCAAGAAAAAAAAAAAAAAAAGAATCCTTCTCAATTTAGATCGGTGTAAAAAGAGACGAGGGACATCATGAAATTTGTTGATAAGTGGGAACTAATTGGAATCTTGGGTCTTATGTAACAGCAGCCAGTGCTTCTGTATCCACTGTAGCAGTGAACCATGTCTCCAGGCCCAAGCTCGTCCTCAGAATAGTTTATTAAAAGTTGGGGCCCTGGGTGATTGGAGATTGGCTGAACTCAGTGGTTAAGTGTAGACAACCAACTGGTGAATCTTACTGGCAGGAAGACGGGGGTTCATTCCCACACCCAAGTACCCAGAAAAACAAATGACCTGAGCAGGTGTGAAGAAATTAACGTCACTCTCCCTCATCATGCTCAGGGAGATCCAACATCCTCCTTCTTTTGACCTCCGTGGCCATTGGAAACCAACAAAGCTTAGAGCGCAGTTGACACCATTGTGTATATGTGCTAGACAGACAAAAAGACTAATACACACATAATAATAACATTAAGATGATAAATATTATAAATAAATATAATAAAAATAAAGTCNTGAGGTTAAGGCATGCTCTCTGGACCTAAATTGTGGACAGTTTTATCATGAAAGGATGTGGGGTCCCAATGAAAGTCTTTTCTGTGACTGTTCAGAGTATTATTCTGTTTGATGTCATGGACTGAATGAAATGATTAAGAGATATTAAAAATTCCTCGTCCCCCTGGGATAAATTTTACTTGACCATGACTAATTGTTTATTTTGTTTGTTTTTTTCTTCTGTTTATTTCTTTGTTTGTTTCAGACAGGGTCTCCTTATATCTCCAGTATGCCTTGAACTCAATATGCAGACCAGGCTATAGTTGAAATCAGAGAGGTCTGCCTGCCTCTGCTTCCCTAGTGTTGGGGTTAAAGGCCTGAGCCACCAGACCCAGCTGGAGAATAGGCCAGCACACACTGCACTTCCCTTCTCCTAGACTGCACCAACACCAGAGCAGTGACCACCTGCCCTACTCCTACCCTAGAATCCCTGGAAAACCAGGCCAGAAGTCCTCAGTAGGCTGTGTCAAAACCACACTCAATCCTGGAAATGGAGTAAGAGATGTCATTTTTTTTGAGCCACAGAGAAACCACTATGGACCTAGAACAGGATCTCAGGACACACAAAATGACAAGTTCCAAGTAGAAGCTTTGAAGTTGCAGAACAAGGCAATATAAAGTAACTCACTTAGTTAATCTTTGGATGAGGAAAAAAGGTAGATGGGTTCTAAGAAAAGGGAAGTCTGTCTGGTCTCTGATGGATTCCTTCCTTTTGGGCTGGTGGAAGGTATTGATGTGCTAAAAATAAGTTCCAAAGTGGATAAATGGCTATTAAGGAGACTAAAGACAGCCCAAGTTACTTTTGTCTCCCCACCTGAGACTTGGACCTGCTCCAGGGCCCTGGTGAGTCCTGTGTGTCTCAGAACAATGCATCCATATTGCATTTCTGGGATTGAGTCTGGTTTGGCTACAACAGCTTAATCAGTACTCCCCATCTGTTTTCCAGAGATTTGGGGGTAGGAGTAGGGCGCGGGGGTCACTACTGTGGTGTTGGTGCAGTCTAAGATTATGGGAATTCATGGTGTACTGTCTCACTGCTTAGGCCTTCTGTACCTTTAAGTGGTTTATTTATTTATATTTATTTTTTATTTTACAACACGTTTTTATTGGTTTTCTTTATTTGATACAATGGCTCCCAATCAAACCCACTTTTCCCCTTCCCCCCATGTGGGTTCTTAGTATAAGGATAAAAATTTTTTAAATTAAATAAAGTGTGGACTTGAGCACTTCATTTAATTCTGGGACTGTGTTTATATCTTAGTGATACTGATTCAAGTTGGGTTTGAATTACATTTACACTTGTTCTCATTTGTGGATGGTAAGATGGCAGATTGGGACAAAGCACTTGGAGTCCAGCCTGATGACCTGAGACCTATATCCCTGTACCCAGGTGGTGGGAGGGGAGAACCGACTCTAGCCAGTTGTCCTCTGATCTACACACACAAGCACAACATGAATGCAGACAGACATACACACACACAAAACACACATGCACACACATAAACATAAATACACACAAAAAATAAATAATTTGAATGAAGTATAAAAAATGAAATTCCGGCCAGGCATGGTGGTGCATGCCTTTAATCCTAACATTTGGGAGGTATGGACAGGCAGATTTTTTTGAGTTCAAGGCCAGCCTGGTCTACAGAGTGAGTTCCAGGACAGCTGGGACTATAGGGAAACCCTGTCTCGAAAAGACAAAAAAAAAAAAAAATTACTAGAAAAGACGAAAAAATAAATTAATTAAATAAAATAAAANTATTATGGACCTTTCTAAAACCCCATCTTGTTGTTTTTCTTTTCTTTTCTTTTTTTTTTTTTTTTTAAGATTGGGCATGAAGACTCTTAGGGGAACTCCAAAAAGCAGGCCCTGAAGTTCCAGGTGTAGAACCAGGTGCTCTCAGGTTGAGGGTCCTGGGGCCAGATGTTCTGTGTCTGAGGTCTTGTGTCCTGTCAGGCCTGGAACCAAATGCCTTTACTCACTGAACCATCCAGTGGCCCTTGCTGGGCCAAATTTTCATAATCTTTACTTGAGAATTTTAGTTGTTCTGTGTTATCTTCCAGGTCTGATATTCTTTGTTCTGCTTCCTCCATTCTACATCTGAGGCTTTTTTCATTCCTTTCCTCTTGATTGGGTGAGTATTTGACTTCCTTTTTCATTTCATCTTGTGATTTCTTTAGTATTTCCACTTCCTTTTGGAGCTTCTCGATCTCTTCCTGTGGCTCTTTGCTTCCCTGGTTGGTTTCTTTTTCTTTTTCCACATGGGATCTTTTCAGTGTTTCCACTTCCTTCTGGAGTTTGTCATTCTCTCTGTGTAGGTCCTTCTTGAGTTTTTCATTCTCTCTCCTTAGTTCTCTGACTTGTTTTTTTAGTCTTTGATTTCTTTGAGTATGTGCACAATTGTTCTTCTAAGGTCTATGTGCTGGGCCATCCCCAGGGGGATTCCACTGAAGGAATCTCCCACAGGGTTGGTAGAGCTTGGTGTGGAATTATCCTGCACCCCATGTTGTCCCTTCTTCGTGTCCCTGGCATGTGGGTTTCTCTTTGCCTGTATTCCAATGTGAATCCCAAATGCCTCTTCACTGTGTTGAAGGCTTGCTTTGCTTGCCTCCTTCAGATTCCTTTGTTGTTTGATTGATTTGTTTTTCTCCTTGGTTGTGGAGTGTTGACTTGTGTAAGTTTTAGGCTTTCTATTGGAAGTCTAACTCATTCTTCCCTTTCTGTTCTGACAGTTCTCCAAAGATTCCACTTGGACACTCCCTTGGCAATTCCAGTTGGGGTGAGGGGTTATGCCTGTTTAGCCCACGCCCTGGTACTCTGTGCTTCAGATGGTCCTGGGAGATCCCTGATCTAAGGTCTGTGCTGTCCCTTAACATTTCTTACGCAAGGCTGCTTGAGCTTTGTTCCAAGTCTTTTCTAAAATATTATACAGTAGTTAAAAGTATCAGGCTGGTGTAACTTAGCCTATCTGGATGCTTAATGACTATACTTAGTGGTCATAGCAATTTGGCCTAGAGTCTTAAGGGATAACTTTGTTCCTTGCCCTCAGAGGTCAACTAAATCCCAGGAGACTATGCATGGGGGCATCTCTGGAAATGTCCTGCAAATGTGAGTCACCAGACTTCCTGTACAGGGAGGTCTTTGAGATCCACTAATGGGACTTCAGCCAGTGTCCAGTCTAATAAAGAGGAAAGTCTGCTCATGCTTCAAAAAGGGGAGCCTGGTCTAGCAAGACCTGACTTTATCCGGGAGTGGATGGAACTGGTAAATGAAAAGCCAAAAGGAGCCAGGGGCTCCCTTCCCCCGAGAAAAACCCTGAATGAACCTTGTGGACCAGATCGTCAACTGACCTTGTGAAAAGGAAACCTTCAGTTAATGTGGGCTAACTGTGTGGGCTTATACTTCCAAAAGGAAAGTATAACCAGAAAGAAATAGTAAGGCTTGAGAAATTGTACTTCGGGGATAAAACTTGAGATCTTAGTAAAAAGACAAAAAGGAAAAAAAAAGTACACAGTTGTTTTGCCTGTCTTACTGGCAAGTGCAGCTAACCTGTGGCTGCCACTGCTTTTGCCATCCTTCAAAGACATGAGACACAGCTTTTCAACCTTCCAATATGGCCTGAAGACTCACGTCTCTCCCAGAATCCTCCAAACCTTTAGTGCCAGATGGGGACTGCTGAGACAGCCAGCCTGTGGACTGAGCTACTACTGAGGTTTCAGCCTCTTTAGAGTAAAGACTGTCATTTTTGGACTACCCAGCCGGTATCACAGAGACCAGTACAGGAACATCAAGACAAGACATGGTGCTTACTGGACCGCATTTGGTGACCATGGGAAGGGAAAACCCCAGTGTGGAGCACAAGGGCAGAACTAATGGTGGTTTGGTCTTGCCAAGCAGGAGATTTCAAACATTAAAAAAAATTTTTTTTTAAATCATGAGCTGAAGATGCTAAAACTTATGATATATGTGGCATGCGTATATGCATGTTTTGGAGTGATGCAGATTGGAGAGAATAAGAACAACAATGACAGAAGGACTAGGTCAAAGAACGGATTGAGACGGTGAACCTCTGTTCAAACTGGTAGACTTCTGCATCGAAAATTTTAAAACAGACTGAGAAAAGGATAAAGGTTGTGTTTGGCAGAATGCATGAGCTCTGGTGGGGTTGGGGGGTAGGGGAGGAGGCACAGGTCTAGATTTGATTGGAAATTTTGTATGAAATGCACAAAGCTTCCATAAAAATTGCCTTTGAAAAAAAAGAGAATATACCTTCTACTCAGCACCCCAGGGATCATTATCCAAAATCCACCATGTTCTGGGACACAGCAAAACTCAGCAAATAAAAAAATTGAAATAATTTCATGCCTATCAGACCTCAGTGCAATATAGCTTAATGTCAACACCAGAGAGAGCCCTAGTAGCTACAAGAAGGCATGGATGCTAAGCAACACAGTGGCACTAAAGGAAAGGTATGATACAACCCAGAAAAACCTATGGTAACCAAGAAAAAATACAAAAAAAAGAATCAATGAATCTGAGAGCTGGTTCTTTGGAAGGATAAATAAGATAGATAGATCTTTAGCCCAGTTGAGCAAATGAAGGGAAGAAAAATTCCAAGTCAATAATATTACCAATAAAAATGGAAACATCACAACAGATAGCAAAAATATTCAGACAGTCATACAGGAATACCTCAAAAACCTACACGGGACTAAATTTGAAAACCCAAGATAAATGGATAGATAACTGATATCATGGAATCCACCAAAACTTAACCAGGAAGAGAGTGATGGCTTAAATAGACCCATAACAAAGGAGGAAATTGAAAGTCTGATAAAAAATCCTCCAATCTAAAAAAAAAAAAAAACCCAGATAGATTCAGGGCAGAATTCTACTTCTCAAAGTATTCAAGAGGATAGAAACAGATGGGAATCTCCCAAATTCTTTCTATGAAGGTAACATCACTCTAATACCAAAACCAGGCCAAGATGCAACTAAAAAAGAAAATCTAGACCCATTTCACTAATGAGCTTAGATGCAAAAATTCTCAACAAAATACTTGCAAACCACATACAGGCACACATCAAAAACATCATCCACCATGACCAGACATACAGGGATAGTTCAACATACATAAATCAATAAACATCATAAAGCACATAAACAGAATGAAAGACAAAAACCACGTGGTCATCTCAATCAATGCGGAAAAGGCCTTTGACAAAATTCAACATGGCTTCAGGTTTAAAGTCCTAGACAGAATTGGACTGGAGGATACATTCTTCAACATAATTAAAGCCATATACAACAAACCCACAGCCAACATTATCCTAAATGGGGAAAAACTACAAGGGTTCATCTTAAAGTCATGAACCTGGCAAGGCTACACACTATCCCCTTCCTTTTCAATATAGTGCTTGAAATGCTCACAAGAGCAATAAGATAAGAAAAGGAAATTAGAGGAGTAATAATAAGAAAAGAGGAGGTCGAACTATCCCTTTTTGCAGATGACATAATAGTTTACCTAAGGGACACTGTGGTGGTTTGAATGAGTGTCCCCCATAGGTTCTAGGTATTCAGATGTTTGTCTCCAGTTGGTGGCGCTGTTGTTTTTAGGTCTTGGGGTGTGTGGCCATGCTGGAGGAAGTGTATCACTGGAGGCAGGCTTAGTGAGCTTAACAAGCCTCGTGGTGCCTCGTGGTCTCCAGTTGCTTTCTCTCTTGGCTTCCTGTGCTCTTTGCATGATGTGACCCTCGGTTTGCTGCTCCAGTCTCCAGCCGCCATGCCTCCCGCCACAATAGACTCTAATTCCCTGGAACCGTCAATCGTAAGCTCAAATAAACTCTTCCTTTTATAAGTTCCTTGGTCATGGTGCTTTATCACAACAACAGAAAAGTGACTAATACAGACACCAAAAACTCCACGACCAAACTCCTACAAACCATCATCAGGTTCAGTAAAGTGGCAGGATATGAAATTAACCTAGGAAAATCAGTAGCCTTTCTTTATGCCAATCAAAAGCATCTGGAGAAGGAATATAAAATTTTTCCAATCACAATAACGTGGAAAAAAATAAAATATCTAAGAACAAACCTGACCAAAGCCAGTAAAAATCTCTACAGTGAATATTTTAAAGCCCTCAAGAAGGAGATTGAGGATGATACCAGAAGATGGAAGGGCCTCCCATGCTCAAGGATTGGAAGAAGGAATGTAGCAAAAATGACCATCCTGCCCAAAGTAATATACAGATTCAATGCAATTCCAGTTAAAATCCCAATGAGCTTCTTCACAGACCTAGAAAAAAAACATCCTAAAGTTTATATGGGAAAACAAAAGATCCTGGATAGCCAAAGCGACCCTGAGCAAAAAGAACAATACTGGGGAGAGTACCATACTAGACTTCAAACTGAATTACAGAGATATAATAATAAAAAAGCCTGGTATTGGCACAAGAACATACCTGAAGATCAATGGAAGAAAACTGAAGATCTGAACCTGAGCACATGCAATTTTAGCCACCTCATATTTGACAAAGGCTGTAAGAAGACTCAGTGGAGGAAAGACAGCATCATCATCAAATGGTGTTGGCATAACTGGATCACCACTTGTAGAGGAATAATATTAAACACCCTACCTCTCACCCTGTACAAAAATCAGCTCTAAATGGATCAATGTCCTCGAGGTGAGACATGAAACTCTGAAGGTGATAGAAGAAAACTTTGGCAGCAATCTGCAAGACACAGGCATAGGAAAAGATTTTCTAAATCAGACAAAGGCTGCGCAGGATATAAGGTCAACAATTGACAAGTGGGACCTCATTAAACTCAAAAACAAAAGAAACAATCAGTGAAGTGGAAGGAAACCTTTACTGCATATACATCTGACAGAGCATTAACATCCAGAATATATATACTTCTCAAAAAACAAAGAAGAAAACAAATGACTCACTCAAAAGATGAGGTAAACAGATGAACAGAGACTTGACAAGTAAGGAAGTAAAGATGGCTGAGAAACATCATAAAAATTTAAACATTTCTAATAATTAAGGAAGTGCAAATTAAAACCACTTTAAGATGTCATCTCACTCCAAGAAGACTGGCTAGGATGGAGAAAACAAAAGATACCAATTGCTGCAGAGGTTATGGGTAAAGGGGGACACTCATCCACTGCTGGTAGGAATGTAAACTCATACAAACACTGTGGAAAGCAGTGTGGAGAACCCTTAAAAGACTCAAAATGAGCCTAGCACCTGACCCAGTCATACCACTCCTGGGTATATACCCACAAGATTCACCCTACTGCAAAGATTCATGCACATCTATGTTTATTGCAGTTCTCTTCACAATATGGAAGAGCTGGAACCAACCCAAATGCCCCTCAACTGACGAGTGGATGACAAAAATGTGGTATATCTACGCAAGGAAATACTATTCAGGGGTAAAGATGACATTATGAACTTTGCTGGTAAATGGATGGAACTAGAAGACTTTATGCTAAGTGANAGTCTTTTTACCTTTCATGGTGACCGAGGAATAGTTACTATTGAGGAATCCTCCAGGCCTTCTGCACCATGCTGGGACTACTGAGGTACCCTGCTTCAAGGACTGAGCAGCTGCAGACTTCTCAGCCTCTCTGATGCCTAGTAGTTAGTTGTAAGCCATTCTTGTCAAGTTTCTCTCTCTCTCTCTCTCTCTCTCTCTCTCTCTCTCTCTCTCTCTCTCTCTCTAAGCCCTTCTTTTTACGCCTCTCTCTCTCACAAGACATAACATATATATCTATGTCACATATATATATATATATATATATATATATATGTATATTTTGAAGCACTAAAATTGTAAGGAACAACAATAACAAAAGGACTGGGACAAAGAACTGAATGAAACAGTAAACTTCTCCCCAAAACAATAATCCTCTGCATAGACAAACTTTAAAAAGACTCAGAAGAAGATATAAGACATGTATGGCAGAATGCATGAACTTGGGTGGGGGGGCATGGAAGGTGGAATGAGTGTAAATTGGACTGAGAAATGATGTAAGAAATGTGCAAAACTCCAATGAAAATATTTTTTAAAAAATGACATTTTTCCCTTTTACTATTTGGGTTGCATTCACATAAAGATATAAAAAATGAATATAAACAAATAAACAAACAAATAAACAAACCTTAAAAAGAAAAGTTGAAGTTCCAGGTGTGGTGACACCCAGCTTTAACTGTAGTGCTTGGCAGGCAGTGGCAGACCAGTACAGAGTGATTTCTTGGCCAGTTAGGCCTACATAGTAAAACCCTGTCTCACAAAAGAAAGAAAAATCATTCTTATATTAAATACCAAGTTAGAAACATTTGAGACAATTTTTCAGGCTAATATTTCCCCAGTTATATTGACTTGAAGTCCTCTAAGTGTATGAAACACAAGGTCTAGAATACAAAATTTCATCAATCATTTAATAATAATAAAATGTATATCTTTTCTTTCTGATATAGCCTATTTTTACTGAGGCTTATCAGTCTATAGACTCTTGAGTTGCTAGGTTTGCACGTGTGTTCCACCATACCTGCCTTACTTCATTTATTTAATTACTCATTCATTCATTATTATTATTATTTTTTTTTATTTTGTTGTATTTTAAACAGAGTCTCTCTGTAGCCTCAGTGGCCTGGATCTTACTATGGAGACGAGTCTGGCCTTCAACCCAGATATCTACCTTGCCTCTCCCTCCACAGTGCTCGGAATAATGACATGGCCACCATCTCTGATCTAAAGGAACTGTACCCCTTGTTTAATTCTTATTATTGATCTTAAATTGCATTTTTGTCTTGAAGCTGGAGGACGATTTTCTTAAAGTTTAAAGAAACCCTCCCAGGGCAGACAAGCTGCAAATCTCAGCGGCTGCCCTAAAGGACAACGTAGGAGAGAAGATGAAAATTCCATGTCGTTTTAGGCAGAATGGAGGTCAGACACATAACAGACAAGCAGCCAAATGCAGGGAAGGAGGGCTTCAGAGAAAGCCTAAGGAAGCCCAAAGCATCACAAAAGGCATGCATAAGTTCTGGCAGGCAAAGAGACAAAAAAAGCAAAAAGGCGAGGTCCTGATTTAGAAAGCTGGCCAGACCCAAGTAACCTCAGTGCATTCCAGGCGGCTTGTAGGGAATGTCAAGAAGAAAAATTACAATATCTCATTAAAGGAATAATTGTTCTGTCTATCTCCTTAGCATGGCTTAAAATGACCCCGCCTCCCTAGGTGTGGCCCCTCCTTCCTGATTGATCCACCCACTAGAATGTTAGGACTCCTCCCACTACAGAGATTTTATTCTCTTGAACAGAAAGAGCTTTCTCTTAATGGGCACTTATTGTTGCTCTAACATTCCTCCCTTTGAAGAAGGAACTTTAAAATCATTTAGGAACTAGGTTAGGGATCAGAGCCCCAGACATTAAAGTTGAATTTTTACACAGTGTGATTATTTTACAGATTTAATAAGTCCACATAAGTTTAAAAATCAGCATATTTACTTAGCAGGAATATGCCATGATCAAGAATGCAGTTTCCCTGGAGTGATGCATTTATCCACCAGACCCCAAAAGTGCTTATTCCTATGACGTCCCAAATATGGAGAACTTGGTGGGGAATGCAGTGTAGCTTTCCCTACAAAAGTGAAATGTTGCTACAAGGTTTTAATTAAATTTAAAATAGTGGTTTTTTATTATTGAGACATATCCTGGTATCTTTGACCCTAAAAGTGTAGGAAAATCTTTTGGTATTCACTGTTATATTTCTTTTTGTTTAAATTAATTTTTGGTTATCATATAAATGGTTTTACTGTGCCATTTTCATAAACCATTGTTCTTATTTGCCTCTCCCATTGCCCTCTCCATTCCACCCTTCTTGTTGATCTGCCTCCTAACCTAAATAGTTCCCCCTTTCTGTTTTCATGGTATGTATATTTCATTATCCTCTTTCCCCCTTTCCCCTTCCTGTAGATCTTCTTTACTTTGCATTCTATTGCTGTAATAAACACCATAACCAAGCAACCAATTGTTCCTGGCCTGCTCAGTCACCCCTTTATATCACCCAGGCCCATCTGCCCAGGGACAGCAGTGTCCACAGAGGGTTGATGCCCTTGCATGAACCAACTATTAAGAAAATCCCCATAGACAAGACCAGCAGCCAATCTGATGTGGGAAATTCTTCAGGACTGTGAGATCCTGAGACATCAATTGGTGCCTTCAGTTTCCAACTGTAAGAACAATCAGACTAGGTCTCCAACCTGTGAACTATCTGGAGTACAGTAAAACCTGCCACACTGTAGACCGTGCCATATTCCCACTGAATCAGTTCACTGGGCTTCATCTTAGTTTTAATTTTTATGATAAAAAGAGTATATCTGTAACTGACAATGAGGCTCTGGTTCCTGAAGACTTAAGTATGAAATCATGCATATTAACTTGCTTTTCAATTTACATTTTCTGAAACTAGCAAAATAAAAATGTTAATGTATAGAAATGGGGAACCCAAGTTAATTCCATAACAATGTGCAATATGTCATAAAATCTCAGGTGTGAGTCACTGACATGGCTCAGAGGGTGAAGACACTTGTCACACAAGCCTGGCCACCTCTATTCGGTGGAAGGAAAGAACTGACGTCACAAAGTTGTTTTCTGACCTCCACATGTGTGCCATGGCATGCAAACCCACAGAAAACACATCATGCACACATGCATATGATAATCATACCTTTAATTTTTAAATGCAAGTATGTTCCAGAACATTAAGATAGCTCGTTTAAAGGATGATCCCTTAAGAATTGAAGAGAGGAAAGCTAATAGAATTTAATATTTTCTCAGATATTTTAAACTGTTTCTCACAAAAATGTGGAACACAAAATATATGGACTGCAGGGTTTGCTGCCAAGGCAGTGAAACAGTGGCTCCCGTCAAACCAAACCACGTAGATCCAAGTGCTGGGTTTCCATGAGCAACTTCCTCATTACAGACCTACAGTTAAATAGGAAACATGGTCTTCATCTACTGTTGGTATTCGTATTCCAGGTCAGGGAGCAAGTCACTTCCAGAGCCACTTCCCTATCCCTCAGCAGAGCCAGAGCCTCATCCAGAGCAGCCCTCAGATAAGGACGATATCTTTCAAGTCCTGAGACAGACGCTGTCTTTCATGAAGCATCAGCCAGTAGAGGGAAGATGCTGCTGGATTTTTCTGGAATTCAGTCAATGAGTGCTCCCTTCTCATCGATGCCATTTGCAGAAGTACTATTTGTGATTCTGTGTGCCCCCTGGGACCTGGCTCACTGTGTAAGATCATCAATGTCTGCATCCCATCCCCCACAACATACATCACTTCCTTCAGGACACCTTTCTTCAGCACAACTCCCAGCCTGGCTTCTTACACCCTTGTGTCCATCACGTGATATTTCTATCTTGATGGTTTTTTAAAGATTTCTTTACTTATTCATAGTGTGTGTGTGTGTGTGTGTGTGTGTGTGTGTTGTACAACTTTCTGGGGTTGTGTCTCTCCTTCTACCTTGTTTGGAGTCAAAATCGCTCTAGTTGTTTCTGCTGCTGTGCTGCATACTCCGGGCAGATACATGATGAGCTTCTAGAAGATTCTCTGTCTCTCCTCCCATCCTGCTGTAGGAGGGCTAGGATGTGTGCCAATGCACCTGGCTTTTTCCTGCATTCTGGGGATGGAACTCAGGTCATGGCTCTTGGATGGCAAGCCCTGTGACCTGTGGAGTCAACTTCCCAGTCCTATGTTGATTTTTAAATTCTGCATCTTTACTGAATTCATTGTTTAGTGTATGACATTTTGATGGGAATCTGTGGGGGGAGGGGAGAGAGAGAGAGAGAGAGAGAGAGAGAGAGAGAGAGAGAGAGAGAGAAAGAGAATGAAAATTTTTTCTTCCCAGACAGAATGGAAATTTTTCATTCCAGCTTGGATGCTTTTTATTTCTTTATCATGCCTTAATAGTTCTAAATAGGACTAATAGCACTAGGTTGTTGTTATTTTTTTTTTTTTTGTCTTTTTGAGTTTAGTTCCAGCTGGCCTGGAGCTTGCTCTATACACCATGCTGGCCTTGAACTCACAGAGATCTGCCTGCATCTGCCTCCCAAGTTCTGGGATTAAAGGTGTGTGCCACCACACATGGCTGCTGTTATTTCTTTTAGTAGGTAATGGATTTTTACTTATTTTCATAACAAATATGTCTACTGCATTCATTTTTACATATATTTTTATTGTTACTAAACCTTTTCATACATCATACATCATTTCTCAATCCAATTTAGAGTAATTTCCCTTCCCATGCCCCCCACCCCACCTGAGTTCATGCACTCTGCCATACATGTCTTGCATCTTTTTCAGTCTTTCCAGAGATTTTTTTCAAAGCAGAGGCTTATTGTTTGGGGGAGAACTTCACTGTTTCAGTTGGGTTTTTTTTTCAGTTCTTTTGGTATTGTTCTCTCCAATTCGTATTACTTCTCTCTCTCTCTCTCTCTTGCTCTCTCTCTCTCTCTCTATATATATATATATACATATATATGTATATATGTATGTATATACACACACAAACATATACACATACATACATACATACATACATACATATACCTGAATTCGAAGATTTTCTTTTCTTTTCTTTAGGTTAAAAGATGTCATGTTTTCCTTAAGAAAGTGTTTGAAGGCTCCTCCTTGGCAAGCCCAAACAACCATCAATCTTGCCCCTGTGCTCCACACTGGGGACTTTCCCTCCCATGGTCACCCAAGTGAGGTCCAGTAAGCATGTGTTCTGTCCTGATCTTACTGTACTGGCCTCCATGATACAGCCTGGGTAGTCCAACAATGGCTGTCTATACTCTGAAGAGGCTGAAACCACAGTAACTGCTCAGTCCACAAGATGGATGTCTCAGCAGTCTCCATCTGGCATTGAAGATTTGGAGAATTCTTGGAGAGACATGAGTCTTCAGTCCATATTAAAAAGCTGTGTCTCATGTCTTTGAAGGATGGCAAATGCAGTGGCAGCCACAGAGCCAGGAAGAATTGAAGACAAGCCAAGCTGGGCATGGTAGCACACGACTTTAATCCCAGCACTTGGGAGGCAGAGGCAGACGGATCTCTGTGAGTTCAAGGCCAGCCTGGTCTACATAGTGAGCTCAGGAACAGCTGGGGCTACAGGGAAACCCTGTCTCAAAAAGACCAAACCAAAACAAAACAAAATGAAATAGAATTGAAGACAGGCAAAACAACAGTGCTCTCTCTCTCTCTCTCCTCTCTTTTTTCTTTTAACTAAGATCTCAAGTTTTATATCTGAAGTACAATTTCTCAGGCCTTACTGATTATTTCTGGTTATACTTTCCTTTTGGATGCTTAAGGCCACACAATTAGCCCAGATTAACCAATGTTTTTGTTTTCTCAAGGTCAGTCAAGGATCTGGTCCTCAGGGGTCACTCGGGTTTTTTCTTTTCTTTGCGGGGAGGGAGCCTCTGGCTCTTTTTGGCCTTTCATTTACCAGTTCCATCCACTCGAGGACAAAGGCAGGTCTTGCTAGACCAGGCTTCCCTTTTTGAAGCATGAGCAGACTTTCCTCTTTATAGACTGGACACTGGCTGAAGTCCCATTAGTGGATCTCCAAGACTGCCCTGCACAGGAAGACTGGTGACCCACATTTGCAGGACATTTCAAGAGATGCCCCCATGCATAGTCCCCTGGGACTTAGTTGAACTCTGAGGGCAAGGAACAAAGTTATCCCTTAGGTCCCTCAGCCAAATTGGTATGGGCATTAAGTATGGTTGTTAAGCACCCAGAAGGGCTAAGTTACACCAGCCTGATACATTGCACCTATACGAAAATTGTCATCTGAAAACAAATTTTATGTTATTTCCATATCATATTTCTCGATTTATGTTTTTCTATTTTGATTTTATATTACTCTAAAATATGGATATATACCCACCATCCATATACCAAAAATCCAAAGTCTGAAAATAAATGGGAGGTTAATTCTAGAACCTGATTCACAATATAAGAGCACAGTTTTTTTCAGACCATGAGGAATATAGCATTAAGGTTGTCTTAGTTTTCCTTACAAGTAGGTACTTGGTGCTAGCATCCACAGATGAGGAATACCATTCGTAGTGTGTTTTTCTGGGACCGTGTTACTTCACTTAACATAATATCTTCTAGTTCCATCCATTTACCTGCAAATTTCGTGATGCCTTCTTCCTTTCTTTCTTTCTTTCTTTTTTTTCTTTATTTCTTTATTTCGTTTCTTTTCTTTTCTTTTCTTTTTTGAGACAGGGTCTCGCTATAGCCCCAGCTGTCCTAGAACTCACTCTGTAGACCAGGCTGGCCTTGAACTCTGGCCTGTCTCTGCCTCTCAAGTGCTAGGATTAAAGATGTGTGACACCATGTCCGGCAATGTGTTGTTACTTCTTTTTTTGTTATATATTTATGTATTACAAGATTACATTACAAATCAAATCTAGACCCATGTCCCCCTCCCTACCCCCTCACCGCACCATATCTCATGCATGCTGACAGACATGTTTCTCATCTTTTTCTCAATCTTTCTCACAATTCTCGATGTAGAAGTTGACTGTTTGAGCAGAAGTTCACCGTTTCAGTCAGTTCTTGACTCGGTCTTTTCTGTTGTTGTTGTTGTTGTTGTTGTTGTTGTTCTTTCCATATCCATCACTCCCAGCTACTTGCACAAAAGCTCAAGGAGCCCTACATAAGAAGTACTTATGATCCGGGCATGGTCATGCACACCTTTAATCCTAGCACTAGGGTGGCAGAGGCAGGTGCTTTTTGAGTTCAAGGGCAGCAATACTTACAACTAGGTAATTGGCACTAGCATCCGCAGATTAAGGATACTATTCCTCGTTTGTTTTTCTGGGAGTGTGTTACTTTACTTAACATAATATCTTTTAGTTCCATCAATTTCCCTGTAAAGTTTTTGATGTCATCTTTCTTTACTGCTGAATAGAACTCCATTGTGTAGCTATACCACATTTTCTCTACCCACTCATCAGGTGAGGGGCACCTGGGTTGGTTCCAGCTCTTTGCTATTGTGAAGAGAGCTGCAAAAAACATGGCTGTACATGTATCTCTGCAGTAAGATGAGTCTTGTGGGTATATACAAGAGTGGTATGACTGGGTCAAGTGGCAAGCTCATTTTGAGTCTTCCAAGTGTTCACCACACTGCTTTCCATAGTGGCTGTACCAGTTTACATTCCCACCAGCAGTGGATGAGTGTTCCCCTTTCACCAAAACCTACCCAGCATTTGGTATCATTTGTTTTCTTGCTCTTAGCCAGTCTTATCAGAGTGAGATGATATCTTAAAGTGATTTTTGTTTGCATGTCCTTAATTATTAGCATTTTAAAGTGTTTCTCAGCCATCAATAATTCCTCACTGGTGAAGTCTCTGTTCATCTATCTGCTCCATCTTTTGAGTGGGTCATTTGTTTTCTTTCTTCATTGTTTTTTGAGTAGTTTATATATTCTGGAAATCAGTGCTTTGTCAGATGTATCTGTGGTGAAAAACCACTGTGTGGGTTTTCTCTTCACTACCTTGATTGTTTCCTTTGATGTACAGAAGCTTTTGGGTTTAATGAGGTCCCATTTTTCAATTGTCAACCTTATTTCCTGCACAGCTTTCCTAAGCTTATGTCTTGTAGTCTGCTGCCAACTTTTTATTCTATCGCCTTCAGAGTTTTGGGTTTCCCGTTGAGGTCTTTGAACCATCTTGAGATGACTTTTGTACAGGGCGAGAGGTAGGGGTTTAATTTCATTCTTCTACAGGTGGTGATCCAGTTTTGCCAACACCACTTGCTGAAGATGCTGTCTTTCCTCCATTGTGTCTTCTTAGCCTCCTTGTCAAATATGAGGTGGCAGAAATTGTATGTGCTCAGGTTTGGATCTTCAGTTTTGTTCCATTGGACAACAGGTCTGTTTTTGTGCCAGTACCAGGCTGTTTTTATGACTATAGCCCTGTAGTATAGTTTGAAATCTGCTATAAAGATCCCCCCTGTATCGCTTTTTTCACTCAAGGTTGCTTTGGCTATTTGGGGTCTTTTGTTTTTCCATATGAAATTGAGGACATTTTTCCAAGGCTGTGAAGAATCTCTGTGTGTGAGGTGGTCCTGGGAAGCCCTGCATCTGAGCTCCGTGCACTCCTGTTGTTACTTCTTAAATGAAAATATTTCACCGCTGAGTGTAACACCTCCTATAGTCTCCTTATACATGACATTTATTGTGTTGAGAGCTCATTGCTTCATATTCTTTTTTTCCCAGTGTTTTTGAGACAGGGTCACATTCTGTAGCCTTGGTTGTCCTAAGCTCCTTACCAAGTCCAAGCTGACTTTGAAAATTTTGGTGATCTCTCTTGCTTCAGCATGCTGAGTGTTCTGGTTAAGTCATGCTCTCTATTCTTAATTTGTGAAAAGTTTGATCATTAAAGCATGTTTCATTCTGTTGTATTCATATGAAGACGTAGGCCAGAAGGTTCTTCTCACTGTCTCTGCCTCTCTGTCTTTTCCCCTTCAGCAGTTATGATAAGGTAACTGTAATCCAGTGGGGATGAAGAGATGACACAGTGCTTAAGAGTACTGACTGCTCTTGTAGACTATGTGAGTCCTAGGACTCACATGGTGGCTAAGAACCCTCCCCTTCCGGGGATCTGACATACTCTTCTGACCTCCTCAGGCATTTGCACTAGACAGGAGCACTTGCACATGCTCACAATAGACTCGTACCCAGAAAATAAAGTTAATAAATAAAATATTTTGTTCCACATCCTCTGGTGGTGGTACAGACCTAGCAAGAGGCCCCACAGCCTTTCCCTTCTTGCTAGTAGGCTGGAACAAAGGAAGACCACTGATCTGACTGGCACTGCACTACAGGATGAGACACTTTAGCCCGGATAAAGCAGAGCAGCCAGCAGCCAGCACAGGACCCTGGGCTCACATGTGGCCTATCCGGATTGTTAAGGAAGATCCAGAAAGAAGCTGGGTTTGCCTTCAGGTCAAGCTGGTTGGGTAGATCGTTCTATGTAAATGTGGGTTAAAGTAGGACAGGACTGTCAAAATAAGTCTTCAAAAGAAGTACCAAGGTTCAACACAATTGACATTCTTCCATTTACTGTCTGGTTTGCCTACTCTTCCTACTTCATTTGCTCTGACTATTAATTGTGTCCTTGTGATTATCTGTGCAGGAAGAAGTACTTGTGTTTATCCCTGTGTATAGGAATACAACAATAACCCTTCACATGAGCAGGTAAGAGTCTCCATCCATGATCTGTGATCTAGCATCCAGTTTGTATGGTACTTGTCATTTTCTGATTTTACAGATTGAGCTTTGGTTTCCTGGCAACTGTCATTAGCTTGGTGTTTCCAGCTCTGTGTACAGAGCTACAGAAAGGAGGGTGGGTTGTTTCCTGCCTGTTCTGCTCTCCAACCCCAGCATCCCTGCCTGAGCTGAGTCACCCAGTGGGAATGAGAAGCAGAGCTGTTACTAAGACAACAGAACTGCAGATCCATTTTCCTTTCTGAGACCCCTCCTCCTCCTCTGAGCCTTCCTAGGAAGTAACAGAGGAAGAGCCCTGGGAGAAAAATCTAGCAGTGAACAATGAAACCATGTCAAGATGATTTTACATCTCAATGAAGGGTTTATTTTAGCATTTAGATAGGAAAAATATCTTTAGAATGAGAAATTCTGGATCAAATGCATATGATAAGTGAAATATCTTTTCAATGATAACAGAATCTGACAGAAAACCCGTTATGTGAATAAAGTAATAATAGCGTAGATGCACAGTGCGCTGTGCTTCCTCTGAATCTGCAGTGGGGCTTCATGGACAGACAATGTCTGGGCCCCGTCCTCAGAGCTGCTCGTTACGTGACGCTGGATGTGATGATGGAACAAGCTCTAGTTTAACATTCCATGCGTGGAGAGGCTGCAGAGATGCTCAGTGGGTAGGAGCACTTCCTGCTGCTCTAGAGGACCCCAGTTCTATTCCCGTTACGCACATGGCAGCTGGTACACTTATAGGCATGCAGCCAGGAAACTCACTCACATAAAGACATAAATAAATGGATAATAAATAAGTAAACCCTAAATAGAAACTTTAAAATTCCATGTGTGGTGACACCCAACTTTAATCCCAGCACTTATGGGGGCAGAGTCCATCCAGTACATAGTGAGTTCCAGGCCAGGCAGACCTACATTGTAAGATCCTGTCTCAGAAAAGAAAGATTAGCGTTTTACTAAATAGCAAGTTAGACATATTTGAGAAAAATTCTCAGGATAATATTTTTCCCGAGTTGTTTTTGTTGTTTTTTGTTCGTTTGTTTTTAATTTTATTTATTTATGCATATGAATGTACTGTCTGCATGTAGGTTTGTGCACCCGTGTCGTGCAATGCCGCAGAGGTCAGAAGAGGGCGTCAGATTCCCCTGGAACTGGAGTCCTCCTGGAATTGGAGTTACAGACGGTTCTCAGCCACCATGTGGGTGCTGGGGATCGAACCCAGGTCCTCTGCAAAAGCAGTCAGTGCTCTTAACCGGTAGGCCATCTCTCCAGTCCTGTTCCCCATTTTTATCGAACTTGGTGTCCTCTGAGTCCCACAGATCCGAGGTGTAGAAGATAAAATTTCATCCATTACTTTAGTCATAAAATGTGTTACTTTTCTTTCTCATTAGGCCCCATTGACCCAGGTTTGTCAGGCTATGGATAGACTGAGGAGTAGCTGGGTTTGTATATGTGTACCGCCACGCTGGCCTTAATTGACATATATGTATATAAATTTATTTATTTTGATGTGTTTGAGACAGGTCATCTGTAGTCACAGCTGTCCTGGAACTTAGTATGTAGCCCAGGAGAGCCTCAAACTCTCAGCGATCTACCTTACCTCTGCCTCCCGAGTGGTCAGATTAATGACATGGTACACCATGGCCGGTCTAATGGAATTGCACCCCTTGTTTAATTCTTAGTAGTGATCTTAAATTGCATTTTCGTCTTGGAGCTGGAGGATAATTTTCTTACGTGCTGCCCAGAAAAGGACAATGTAGGAGAGAAGTTCAAAATTCCATGTCGTTTTAGGCGGCCTGGAGGTCAGACACATAACAGACAAGCAGCCAAATGCAGGGAAGGAGGGCTTTAGAGAAAGCATAAGGAAGGCCAAAGCATGGGAAAAGGCATCCTTGAGTTCTGGGAGGCAGTGAAAGAGACAGAAAAAAAGAAAAAAGGTGAGGTCCTGATTTAGGAAAGTGGCCAGACCCAAGGAACCTCGGTGCACACTCCTGGCCACTTGTAGGGACTGGGCAGGAGGGCGGTCAGAAAGTACATCAAAATTCTGATCTTTGAAGGAGTAATTACTAGATCTGGTTTGTAGTAAAGGTCAGACTCACGTCCCATACAGTCACCCTTCCCACAAGGTGTCTGGTGTAGACACTATTATTGTCTTCAATTTATTGATGAGGAGTCTGAAGTGAAGAAGTTGCAAGCCCAAGTCTCCCAACTTCTGCAGTCTGTGCTCTGAAATTACATCTTGTCTTGTCAAGTTCTTCCACTGCCTTCTTGTTCCACAACCTGGACTGTTAATCTTAAAAAGTTTTATTGCTAGTTTATGTATCAAAATCGAGAGAGAGAGAGAGAGAGAGAGAGAGAGAGAGAGAGAGAGAGAGAGAGAAGTACACATTAGTTTGTTGGTTAAGAATAGGGAGAGATCGAGAGAGAGGAGGAGAGAGCAGTACACATTAGTTTGTTGGTTAAGAATAGGGAATATGAAAAAGTATCCTGTTAGGTGATTGCATTATTATATGAGCATCTTAGAGTATGTCTCCCTTGAAGCCACTAGATATCATAATCTTTTTTGGTGTTTTTGAGACAGGATCTCCCTGTTGTTCCAACTGGCCTGGAACTTGCTATGTAGACCACGTCACAGAGATCTGCTTGCTTCTGCCTGTGGAGTGCTGAGATTAGAGGCATGCACCACCACACCCAGATAGATGATATAATCTCATGGGAGTACCATTATATCTGGGGTCTGACGCTGAGAGAGACCTCTTTATGGAAATCACAGAACATATGTAAAGTAACTGACCTTTACCTGACCTTTACCCAGTAACTAACTGCATGCTTCCTTCCTCATCCCACCCTTCCATCAGTAACAAACCAGAAATATTTGTTGAATACCTATACAATTCATAACCTAAATCAGACAAACATCCGGGACACCAGCATAGTACATTCATTTGCTAAGGAAACTGTAACAAAGTATCACAGAACAGACATATGCTAGACTTTTCATCACCAACAAATACCCTAAAGAAGCAGTTTAAAAAGCGAAGATATAAAAAAAGCAAAGACTTATTTTGATTCAGAGTTTTAGAGGTTTAAATCCATGGTTACTTGTCTCCATTGTGTGTGAAAATATTTAAAATCAACCATCTCCTTGAAAATTAGGAAGCAGGGTAGGAGGTTCTCTGAGTTTGAGACCAGTCTGGTCTACACAGTGCATGTTCCAGGCCATCCAGGGCCACAGAGTAAGACCTTGCCTCAAAAGGAAAAAAAAAAGCCTTCCATTTCACAATATCCAAGAGCACGTTATTACACTACACACACCGTGCTGTAATGGATTCATGGCTTGTATCCACTCCCTAACTGAACCTGCATCCCTTCCAGCAGCATCTTCTCATTCCCTGCTCAACCCACAGCCTGGGAACTACCATTCTGTTCTCTGCTTCTAGGACTTTGATGTTTTAGATTCTGCTTTTGAGTAGCATCATGCAGTGTTTATATTCTGTGGCTGGCTTTGGTCACTTACCACAGTGTCCTCCAGGTGGTTCCAGGTTAGTCCAAATGAACGACATTCATCTACTTTAAGGTGAAATTCATTCAGTTGTATATATAAACACTTAGGGCACATTTCCCTTATCCTAGTATCTGCTCATGAACCCCTGGTTGATTCCATATCTGGCTATTGTGAATACTGTGTCAGTGGACATGGGAGTAGAGATCCCTCTTTGACATACCAATTTGATTTCTTTTGATTCTCTATCCAGAAGTGAGATTGATTGATTATATTGTACTTCCATTTTAAACAGCTCATGTGTGATATTAGCGATTGAACTTAAAGTCTCACATGTTAGGCAAATGCTCTGCTACTGAGCTATTTCCTCAGATCAGCTTGTTGTTTTCAAGACAGGGTCTCACTAAATTATACAGGCTGGCCTTGAACTTGTGATCTTCCTTAGTATCCCATTTTCTTAAATTACAGGCCTGGAGTACAGGGCCCAACTTTTTAAAAGTTTCTGAGAAGGTGGCAGGGGCTCCTTCTGTTAGGAGCACTGGCTGCTCTTAACAAAGACCAGAGTTCCCAGCATCCACATGGTGGCTAACAGTCATTCTTACTTAACTCCTGTTCTAGGGGACCCAACAACCTTTTTGGATTTCTGTAGCATTGCAGGACACTTGTGCACTTACATACAGGCCACAAAAACACTCATATACATATAGGATTCCATCATCTGCAAAGATATTGAGAGAATGGAGATTTTTCCTATCCATCTTGGATACTTGTCTCTCTCTCTCTTTCTTTCTTTCTTTCTTTCTTTCTTTCTTTCTTTCTTTCTTTCTTTCTTTCTTCTGTCTGTCTGTCTGTCTGTCTGTCTGTCTGTCTTTTTCATACAGGTTCTCCCTTTAGCACCATCTGGCTTGGAATTCACTATGTAGACCTGGCTGGCCTTGAATTCAACAGAGACCCACTTGCCTCTGCCTCCAAAGTGCTGGGATTAAAGGCATGCAACACCACTGCAGGCTGGCCAATTTTTATTTATCTAGCCTAATTGTTCTAAATAGGACATCTACTTCTACGTTGAAGGATGATGATGCTTTGTTGTTGGTCTTTACATAACACTTTCACGTTTAGCCCACTGAGAATTACATCTTCTATAGGCTTGTTATACCTGACATTGATTCTGTTGAGAGCACGTTCTGATTTTCTTCTTTTGTTTTGGTGTATTTGAGACAAGTTCTCATTCTTTCACCTAGTGTGGCTGAGAACTCCCTCTCCAGTCTAAGCTGACTTTGAAAATTATGGTGATCCTCTGCTTTCAGCCTTCTGAGAGTTCAGGTTAACACAGTCTCTATATACGCAATTTGTGGAAAGTTTTATCGTTAAAGGACATGGAATTCAGATGAATGTCCTCTTTAGAAAGAAGACTTTTCAGAGTATTATTCTGTTTGATGCGGTGGATGGAATTGAGTGATTCAGACATATTGAAGCTTCCTTTTCCCCCTGGGATAAATTTCATTTGATCATGATGAATGAGTTTTTTTTTAACTTTTTCAGACAGTGTCTCCCTGTAACTCTAGCTGGCCTGGAAATGGATATGTAGACCAGGGTGGCCTTGAACTCACAGACAAAACTTCCTGACTCTTATGTGGAAGATTCTTCAAACTACTGGGTCATGGAAACTTTTGGATTTGGGAGAGTAGCAACTTCTCAGGTGGAGCCAAAATTATCTTGGGCTCTCCTTAGTCCTCTTAATACCATTTATCTGCCACCTCTGTGCTTGGTGAAACACCCCTTTTGAGTGTCAGGTAAATGCTTTGGAACTTATTTTGAGCAGATCAATAGCTTCCACCAGCCCCAAAGCTAGGAATCCATCAGAGAGCATCTCAGTCCAGAGCAGATTTCCTTGTTCATTATAACACACCTACCTGCTGTCCGCATCAAAGGATTTCCAAATGAGTTAGTTTATACTGCCTTATTCTTTGACTTCAAGGCTACCACTGGGAATTTTTCTTGATGGGAATCCTGAGTTCCTGCTCTAGGTCCATGGTGGCTTCTCTGTGGCTCAGAACAAAACATCTCTAACTCCATTTTCAGGATTCAGTCTGGTTTTTCTAAGAAAGCCTCAGGAGGGCTTCCCCCCTTGTTTTTCTGGGATTCTGGGTTCCTAGTTGGGCAGGGAGGGTCCCTACTGTGGTATCGGTGCACTTTAGGATGATGGGAATGCACTGTTTGCTGGTTTACATTTTAGGTCTTTTAGTGCTAAGACACTTTCTGGAACTGTTTGTGGATTTCAGTTTCTCTGACCACTAGATGGCGGTGTTGTACCACGGAAGACGTTTGCTCACCTTTTCCCCTGCCCTTTGCCTTTGAAAGCAATGACACCTCCTCTTCTGGAAATTACAGCTTCCAGATGCCATTTCCTTCTCTGAGGCAGCCTGGCTTTGAGATTCCACAGTCCTTAGCTTTTCCAATCCACATTTCCCCCAAGGGCACCACAGTTAAGTCTTTTGAAGCTTCAGTTTAAGGTCTTCTGCTTTTCCCACATGCACTAGGCTTTATGGTGTTTTGGAGCATGGGCATGAAAACTCTTAGGGGGGCTTCAGAAAGCAGGCCCTGAAGTTGCAGGTGTAGAACCAGGTGCTCTCAAGTTGGGGGTCATGGGGACAGGTGTTCTGTGGCTCGGGTCCTGTGTCCTGTCAGGCCTGGTACCAAATGCCTTTACTCATTGAGCCATCCCGTGGCCCTTGATGTGCACTTTTGCGAGTGTGATTGGTTTCATTTCACTTTATTTATTTATTTTTATTTATTTTGTAATACATTTTTTATTGATTTTCTTTATTTCATTCAATGGTTCCCAATCAAACCCAGTCTTCCCCTTACCCCATGCAATTTCTTAGTACAAGGAAAAAAAATCTTAAATTAATGTGTGCACTTGAGCACTTCATTTAATTCTGGGACTCTGTTTTTATGTTATGAATACTGATTCAAGTTAGGTTTGAATTACATTTACACTTGTTCTCCTTTGGGGATGGTGAGTTGGCAGAGGGGGGCAAAGCACTTGGTGTCCAGCCTGATGACCTGAGACCTCTATCCCTGGACCCAGGTGGTGGGAGGGGAGAACAGACTCTAGCCAGTTGTCCTCTGATCTACACACACAAGCACAACATGAATGCAGACACACACACACACACACACACACACACACAATAAATAAATAAAACAAGACACAGGAGAGACAGAAAGGAAAAAGAGACCTTTGTATTGGTTTACCTTTAAATGGCACAAGAAAGAGGATCTGGGTGATTTCCAAATCCTGTGGCAGCTGAGGGACAAAATCCTATTCTCTACCCAGGTAGGCTTGAGCTCACAGTGCCCCTGCTGCTCCCTCCCAAGTGCTAGCATTGAGTTGTGCACCACAGCACCCACTTTCATTCATTGAGATATTTAGTTTAGTTTTTGTGAGACCGGGTCTTTCTTTAGCATCTGCTGGCCTGGAACTGGCTATGTAGACCAGGCTGGCCTGGAAATTACAGAGCTGCACCTTCCTCTGCCTGCCAAGTGTTCGGTTCATATTGAGGGGAGACCCAGCACCAAGGTCTACAGGACTCCTAAAGAGATGAGTCTGGATTCATTTGGGCCTGGGACTGGGCATGGGACTGGCCTGCCTGAGTCGAGGGAAGACTGAACAGTGTTAAAATGTCGCTGAAGGAGCAGTTTTAATCCCAGCACACAAGGAAATGACCATACAAGGAAGTAGGGGTGTGGAAGTGGGGATGGGGTGCAGGCGGGCCTGTGGCTGGAATCAGGAGGAGCATCTCCAGAGAATGCGGCCTGTGTCTGGCCTGTGCTGAGGCATGACTGCAGGACGTGGCAGCAGCCTTTTCTCAGATTGCAGGAAGACAGTGTAGGGTGACTGAGTCTCACAACTCTGCCTTGATTGTCTTTCTGGAATCCATGACTTAGGTAGGCTACGACCTTATACCAAGTTAGTGCTGGGATTAAAGGTGAGGAGCAATAGCACCTGCAACACAGAGTTTCATTTTTGTGAGATTACAGGTGATGACCCAGTGTCTCAGTCCATGGTCCAGCCTGGTCTTGAACTTGCAGTCCTCAGGCTTCCCTCTGTCTTCCAATCTGCATGCACTGCTGGCCATGCCCAAAGTATGGGCTTTAGGAAGCCACCTCGTAGGGATTCCTTGAGTAGCACTAGGCTATGTCTCCTCTCCGTCCTCACTTATTTCAGTGGGACAGAAAGGAAGAGGCAGGAGAACAGCAACAGAAGAACCGATCCTGTGATTAATCTTGGAATTATACAGAATAATACAAGAAGAGCCAGGATGGAGTACAGAGACAGTCACCAGGACTTGACTAGCCAGGACCAAGCTAACCACAGATGAAGGCAAAGATATACACAGGTGGACAGAATCTCATTCTCCATCACCAACAGACTGTGGTCAGTTTTGGTGGGGGATGCAATGATGTAAAGAAATAGACTGCAGGATGGAATGGAGGACAATGAGGATCACATTTTCTTTCTGTTTCATGATAGACCTGTTTCTCCTTTCCTCTATCCTCATGAACAGCAGTGTAGACAGGAAGCAGAGGTCGGTGACCAAGGAAACTGAAGCTGTCTGTGCCTGATTGCTTAGCTTTTAGAGAAAATCAAAATTGCTATTAAAAAACAAGACCATGTAGAACATGAGTATGGACCAAACACACAGACACTCATTCATCCTTGCAATTATTTTGTACACACACACACATATCCATAAAGAAAAAAACAGATTTTCCTACAGGTAATTTGGGTATCCCTCTTTTGATGTCCTTGGATTTTTTGATGTCCTTGCTGCCTTCTATTCTTTCTGTTCTTCCATACTGCTAATCTCTCATTGTGTCCATGCCTGAGTCTGAAGAGATCCTAATAAGATTGTCTCTGGTCCTTCAGTGAGATACTTAGAAGGGGAAGTGAGGGATGGATAATTTCATTGAAGTTTAAGAATAATAAATGTATAAACCCCAGAACTAAAATATTTCCCAAAATACCTTAAAATGTGACAAAATATAATGAACATTTTGATCTTTTTGTTTTGTTTTGTTTTGGGTGTTTTTTGGGAAAGAGTCCCTCTGTAGCCCCAGCTGTCCTGGAACTCTCTATGTAGACCAATCTGGCCTTGAACTCACAGAGATCTGCCTGCCCCTGCCTCCTGAGTGCTGGGATTAAAGACGTGTGCCACCACGCCTCACAATTTTGATCTTTTAAGGTCTAATTTATTGATATTAGTTTGTCGTCAAGTAGCAGAGACTTCCAAGCAAAGGAAATGGAAATAGTTGGCCATTTCTTGTACGCTGCTCCCTCTCGTAGGAGAAATGGAGACTGTGCCCGCCTTCTTTTTCCTTTGAATGTTAAGTGTAGTGGTTTGGACTTTTATCTACATTTTTCAAGGTATATTACTTTTCTTTTTTATTAGGCTCCATTCACACAGACATGTCAGACTGTGGATAGACTGTGGAGGAGCTGTGTGTGCACATGTGTAGTGCCACAGCAGACTTAATTTACATATATGTATATATATACATATAAATTTATTTATTTTGGTGTGTTTGAGACAGAGTCTCTGTTGCCACAGCTGGCCTGGAACTCACTATGTAGACCAGGGTGGCCTCAAACTGTTAGAGATCTGCCTTAACTCTGCCCACTGGTTGGTCAGATTAATGACCTGGGCCAACATGCCCAGTCTAAACTAATTGTACCCTTCTTTAATTCTTATTATTGATCTTAAATTGCATTTTGTTTTGAAGTTGGAGGTGATCCTCCTAGAGTTTAAAGAACCCCCTCACCCCACAAGGCAGACAAGCTTCAAATCTCAGGTTTTGCCCAGAAAACGACAATGTAGGAGACAAGATGAAAATTCCATGTGGTTTTAGGCAGCCCAGAGGTCAGACATGTGACAAAAATACAGCCAAATGCAGGGAAGGAGAGCTTTAGAGGAAGCATAAGCAAGTCCAAAGCTGAGATCCCTTTGATAGTTTTAGTTGCCATAGACTTTTGTAGTGTGCAGCAAATTCTGGTAGAGAAATTAATTTTCATGGGTCAGTCTTACTTTCCATGTAGTAACCCTTCCCACAAATTGTCTGGTGTAGACACTATTATCCATCTTCAACTTACTGATGAGGAAGGAGTCTGAAGCCCACCTATCAGTTAAAGGTGGTCCTGTGACCAGGCAATTGACCAGCAAAACTGAAACGTTGATTCCCTCTAGAAAGAGATTCTTAGTCTCTTTTCTAGTTTTCTCTGAAGGGACTTTTGTGCTATTGTAACATTAGCGTCTTTGGATTCAGGAGGTAGAGGGCTAACCTTTGTCATGTTTCTTATGTTTCTATGTTGCAATGTGCCTATCTGTTGGTTTGGGACTATGTTCTGGTTTCTTTGAGGATCATTTTAGTGAGCAGTCTACTAACACGGGCTTAATCCTTAGTTACACCCAGAAATGAAAAAATTAACTGCTGTAGTACCAACAACAAGAAGCCATAAATGAAATAGAAATACTCAAAATCAACTAAATCCCACACAATAAAGCACAAGAAGAGTAATGTCCAGTGTGCTATGGAATTACATATTAGTTAAGGTAATTAAAATAAACTAGTAAATGAAAGAGGTAAGAGAATGGGGCAGAAAGAGGAAAAATAGAGATTAAATGTTCAGTGGATGTAAGGGAAGAGGGCGCAGATGAGTATTCCAAAGGGGAAAAGTACAAGTGATTAGAAAAAAATGGAAGGGAAAAAGGAAAACTAAAAATGAGCCAATAACAAATAATGAGAAAATTTATAACCAAAAATTAGATAAATGTCAGAAAGGAAATAAAAAATTAAAACAAAAATTCCTTTAGAAAAAATAAAAAGTCTGATACTAAAATATGAGGTCAGCCATGTCACATGCCTTTAATCCTAGCATTCTGGAAGCAGAGACATATGGATCTCAATGAGAATGTGGCCAGACTTGTCTACATAGTGAGTCCCAGGCTTTCTAGAGTTACATAATGATACCTTGCAAGAGGGATTACTACACCAGGTTTCAAAGTGTATTACAGAGCTATAGTCATAAAACTAGCATGGTACTGGCACAAAATTAAATCGACAGATAAATGGAACATTATGGAAGACCCAATCTTGAATACATGCTAAGCAGGCATAATGCACACCCTGCATTCCTGGAACTGAATGACAATGATAATACAACATAACAAAACCTATGGGATACTTTAAAAGCAGTCCTAAGAGGGAAGTTTATAGCCCTGGGTGCCTACATTAGAAAAACAGAAAGACCACAAGTGAATGATCTAACACTACAGCTAAAAACACTTGAGAGGCAACAACAGATGAACCCTAAACGCAACAGACAGGAAGAAATAACAAAAATCAGAGCAGAAATCAATGAAATGGAAACAAAGAAAACATTACAAAAACTCAAAGAATGCAAAGTTACTTCCTTGAGAGAATAAACAAGATAGACAGACGTCTAGCCCAGTTACCCAAAAGAAAGAAGGAACAACTCCAAATCAATACAATCCATGATGAAAAGGGAAATATCACAACAGGCAAGGAAAAGATCCAGAAAATCATACGGGAATACTTCAAAAACCTATACTAAGTTTGAAAACCTAGAAGAAATGGATCAATATCTGAAATCCTGGGAATCACCAAAGCTCAACCAAGAAGAGATCCACAGCTTAAATAGACCCATAATATATGAAGAAAATGAAGATGTAATAAGAAACCTCCCAATTAAAGAAAGCCCAGGCCCAGACGGTTTCACGGCAGAATTCTATAAAACATTTCAAAAAGACCTACAATAATTATTACTCAAATTGTTTAGAAGGATACAGAGGGAATTCTCCCAAATTCCTTCTCTGAAGCCAGAATCACACTATTACCAAAACCAGGCAAAGATACAACCAAAAAGGTGAACCGTAGATGCATCTCCCTAATGAACACAGATGCCAAAATTCTCAGTAGGATACTGGCAAATTGCATACAGACTCACATCAAGAAGATCATCCATCATGACAAGTTGGATTCATACCAGAGATGCAGGGATGGTTCAACATACAAAAATCAATAAATATCATCAAGCATATAAATGGACAGAAAGACAAAAACCACACCATCATCTCAATTGATGCAGAAAAAGCCTTTGACAAAATCCAGCATCCCTTCATTCTTAAAGTCCTAGAGGGAATTGGATTGGAGGGATCATTGCTCAATGTAATCAAAGCCATATCCAGGAAACCCACAGCCAATATCATCCTAAATGGTGAAACGACAGAAGCATTCCCTTTAAAGGTAGGAACTCGGCAAGGCTGCCCCCATCACCACTCCTCTTCAATATAGTGCTTGAAACCCTTGCTAGGTCAATAAGGCAAGAACAGGAAATTAAAGGAGTACTAATTGGAAAAGAGGAAGTCAAGGTATCCCTTTTTGCTGATGATATAATTGTTAACTTATGGGATGCTAAGAACTCCACCAGAAAACTCCTAGAAACGATTAAGAGCTACAATAAAGTGGCAAGATACAAAATTAACATAGAAAAATCAGTAGCCTTTTTTTACAGCAACAATCAGCAACTGAAGAAGGAATACAAGGAGACCTTTCCACTCACAATAGCCTCAAAAAACAATAAAATCCCTAGGAACAAACCTAACCAAAGACACCAAAGATCTCTACAACAAAAATTTTAAACACCTGAAGAAGGAAATTGAAGAAGACATCAGAAGATGAAAAAACCTCCCATGCTTAATGGATTGGGAAAATTAATATAGTAAAAAGGTCCATTCTACCCAAACTGTTGTATAGATTTAATGCAATCCCAATTAAAATCGCCAAGAGTTTCTTCACAGGCTTGGAGAAAAATGTCCTTAATTTAATTTGGAAAAACAAAAGACCCCGAATAGCCAAAACAACCCTGAGTGAAAAGAGCAATACGGGGAGGGGGGGGATCTCTATATGAGTCTTCAAGCTACAATATAGGGCTATAGTCATAAAAACAGCTTGGTACTGGCACAGAAACAGATCTGTTGACCAAGGGAACAAAATTGAAGATCCAAACCTGAGCATATACAATCTCAGCTACCTCATATTTGACAAGGGGGCCAAGAAGACACAATGGAGGAAAGACAGCATCTTCAGCAAGTGGTGTTGGCAAAACTGGATCACCACTTGAAGAAAAATGAAATTAAACCCCTACCTCTCGCCCTGTACAAAAGTCAACTCCAGATTGATGAAAGACCAAAACCTGAAACCCCAAACTCTGAAGGCAATAGAAGAAATTTGGCAGCAGACAACAAGACACAAGCGTAGGAAAAGATTTCCTAAATCAGATAGCAGCTGTGCAAGAATTAAGTTGGACAATTGACAAATGGAACCTCATTAAACTCAAAAGCTTCTGTACATCAAAAGAAACAATCAAGGAAGTGAAGAGAAATCCCACAGAGTGGGAGGAAACCTTCACCACAGATACATCTGACAAAGCATTGATTTTGAGAATATATAAACTACTCAAAAAAACAAAGAAGAAAGAAAACAAATGACCCACTCAATAAATGGAGCAAAGAGCTGAACAGCTGAGGAATTAGAGATGGCTAAGAAACATCTTAACAAGTGTTCAATGTCGCTAATAATGAAGGAAATGCAAATTAAAACCCCTTTAAGATATCATATTCTTCCAATAAGACTGGCTACGATCAAGAAAACAAATGATATCAAGTGCTGGAGAGGTTGTGGGGAAAGGGGAACACTCATGCACTGCTGGTGGGAATGTAAACTCACAGCCACTATGGAAAGCAGTGCGGAGAAACCTTCGAAGACTTGGAATGGGCCTGGAGATATGGCCTAGCGGTTAAGAGCGCTGACCGCTCTTACAGAGGACCCGGGTTTGATCCCCAGCACCAACATGGCGGCCAAGAACCGTCTGAAACTCCAATTCCAGGAGAACTCCAGTTCCAGGGGAATCTAACACCCTCTTCTGACCTCCGTGGCATTGCACTACACGGGTGCACACACTTGCATGCAGACAGTACATTCATACACATACAGAAATTTTTAAAAAATTTAAAAAAGACTTGGAATGAACTTGCCATCTGACCTAGCCATACCACTCCTGGGCATATATTCACAAGGCTCATCCACAGAAATACATGCACAGCCATGTTTATTTCAGCTCTCTTCACAGTAGCAAGGAGCTGGAACCAACCCAGGTGCCCCTCAACTGATGAGTAGGTAGAGAAAACGTGCTACATCTACACAATGGAGTTCTATGCAGCAGTATAAGAAAGATGACATTATGAACTTTTGCAGGCAAATGGCTGGAGCTAGAAGATATCATGCTGAGTGAAGTAACACAGTCCCAGAAAAACAAACGATGAATGGGATCCCTCATCTGTGGATGCTAGCACCAATTACCTAATTGTATGGCAAACTGAGCAACGTCAATGTGATCTGAAAACAACTGTGCTCTTATATTGTAGAATCCCTTAAAAATAAACAAAAAAGAAAAACATATGATGTAAGTTCGCCTTCAATTTTGGATCCTAGCATCCTATGGTCATATTTGAGTATGTATCCTGATGTAACTGCAGGGATAGGAATGTGGAAAGGATCCAGAATGAAAGGGAAGGGAAAGGGAAAGAAGCAATCTGAGAGAATAGTAGGAGATAGACAGGTGGTACTAAGGAGAAATGGACAAAATGGGGGTATTTAATGGGAGGTGGAGGGAGGATTATACAGGAAAATTTGGGGATAACGGGAAAGAAGGAGCTCAAGCGAGTTGGGACCATACAAGAGTGATATTATGAAGGGAGAAATGGGACAAAAGGGGACACTTAAAATGGAAAGCTTGTAGGGAGAGGTAGAGAGGGAGGACAAAGAGGGGGGAGAGATAAATAATGCCCAGCTAGTGAGAAAAACCAGAGGGAGTCATGTTCATCTAACCTACTAATGCCACATTGCACATATAATATCTCTACATGAGTCCATGTGCATAGCTGGTGATACAAGATACAGGGCCAGACAGGAGAGAACTTCCTTTGAGTTGTTACTTAGAGTAGACCAAGAGATACCCAAAATTACACAGGGTATTGCCAAAGCCCTTGATTGCCTTGCAGAAGTTGAGGGTAAGATCCTGTTGCTGAATACAGCACTTACAAGTGTATCACCTGCATGTAGGTAAGTGCACCTGTGCTGTACAGTGCCAATGGAGGACAGAAGAGGGGGTCAGATCCCCCTGAACTGGAATTAAGGAATTTTGTTAGCCACCATGTGGTGCTGGGAACTGATGTCAGGTTCTCTGCAACAGCAGTCACTGCTCCTAACTGCTGAGCCATCTCTCCAGCCCCACATGTTTCCAGTTTTTAGGTCATTGTTTTACTTTTCTTTTTTACGTACTTTATTTTATTTTATGTGTACCAGTGTATTTCCCGTGTATAGCCGTGTGCCCAAGTCATGCAGTTCCCTGAGAGGTGGGAAGAGGGCATCAGATCCCCTGCAAATGGATTAAGTGATAATCATTGTTAGCCACCATGTGGGTGCTGGGAATGGACCTGGGTTCTCTGCGAGTGCAGCCAGTGCTCTTGACCCCTGAGACAACTCTCCAGCTCAGTGGTTTGACTTTTCTTATCACTGTAAGCAAATACCTGACAAGAAGCAGTTTTAGGGAGGAGAATTTTGGCTTCAGTTTGAGGATGTCCTCCTTATAACAGGGANGGAGTTTCAGACGGTTCTTAGCCGCCATGTGGGTGCTGGGGATCGAACCGGCGTCCTCTGTAAGAGCGGTCGGCGCTCTTAACCGCTAGGCTATCTCTCCAGCCCCTGAACCTTCATCATCATCTGTTCTCTCAGCTGCTAAAGGCTTGCTTGCCAGCTGGTGGACTCTGACTGTGATGGTATACACAATGCTCTGGCCTAGTCAATGGGCAATTCTGTGGTGGGTTTATAATATTACTATACAAATATTATCTGGAGATGGGCATACCTAAAGGAAGAGGGTTTCTAGGAGCATGTCCTTGTCTGCTGCCCCTGCCCTTGTGTCCATCTCACCCCACCCCCACTTCCTGGCCATCTTTGCTCTGTGCTGTGGGCTGTCTTTGCACTCTGTTGTTTATCTGCTACTTAAAAACTCTTAATTTGATGCCTTCTCATTTTGTATTTAGGATTTTGTTGTCTGAGATTTGAGGCAATGTCTGAAATAATACAACTCTGTTCAATCCACTGTCCTGAAGCTTTTCTCCAGGTTCCCTTTTGGTAGTTTCAGGTCCTACGTGTCAGTCTTTCATCCACTTTGAGTTGATTTTTGTGTATGGGCTGAGAAGATAATTTAATTTCCTTATTCGGCATGCTTTTCCAATTTATTGCAGGCGTTGTCCCTTTCTCATTGTATGTTCTTTGAAATGGGCACGTATATTTCCTTCAATGGTGCATCACTTGAGTGGTATAGATCATTCACGTCCTTGGTTAATTTTGTGTGAAAATTAATTTTTGTAATTATTGCTGATGGCATTGTTTTCTTGCATTCTATTTTTTGATTGTTACTCAGAAATTGAAACATTAATCTTTTTTATTTTGACTTTGGGGATGATACTTATGCTTGAATAGAGTAATATGAGAAAATAAACAAACTCCCAGGTAAATAAACGGGTAAAGATCGTGAGATCTTGAGACCTCAGTTGTGCTTGAATTGGTGCCTTCACTTTCCAACCGTAAGTGCAATCAGACTGACTCCCCAGCATGTGAAATATCTGGAGTACAGTAAAACCTGCCACACTGTAGACCATGCCGTATTCCCACTGTATCAGTTCACTGGGCTTCATCTTAGTTTTAATTTTTATGATAAAAAGAGTATATCTGTAATTGACAATGAGACTCTGGTTCCTGAAGACTTAAGTATGAAATCATGCATATTAACTTGCTTTTCAATTTCCTTTTTCTTTTTTTTTTTTTTTTTGTCTTTTTAAGACAGGGTCTCCTTGTAGCCCCAGCTGTCAAATTACTTTTTCCAAAACTAGCAAAATAAAAAAGTTACTGTATAGAAATAGGGAACCCAAGTTAATTTCATAACAATGTGCAATATGTCATGAAGTCTTAGGTGTGAGTCACTGAGATGGCTCAGTGTGCGAAGACACTTGTCACATAAGCCTGGCCACGTCTATTCGGTGGAAGGAAAGAACTGATGTCACAAAGTTGTTTTCTGACCTCCACATGTGTGCCATGGCATGCACACCCACATACACACATCATGCACACATGCATATGATAATCATACCTTTAATTTTAAATGCAAGTATGTTCCAGAACAATAAGATAGCTCGTTTAAAGGATAATCCCTTAAGAATTGAAGAGAGCCGGGAGAGAAGCGATAATAGAATTTAATATTCTCTCAGATATTTTAAAATCTCTGTTAATCTATTTCTCACAAAAGTGTGGAACACAAAATCTATCGACCGCAGGGTTTGCTGCCAAGGCAGTGAAACAGTGGCTCCTGTCAAACCAAACCACGTAGATCCAAGTGCTGGGTTACCATTAGCAACTTCCTTATGACAGACCTACAGTTAAATAGGAAACATGGTCTTCATCTACTGCTGGTATTCGTATTCCAGGTCAAGGAGCAAGTCACTTCCAGAGCCACTTCCCTATCCCTCAGCAGAGCCAGAGCCTGATGCAGAGCAGGCCTCAGATAAGGACGACATCTTTCAATTCCTGAGACAGACACTATCATTGATGAAGCATCAGCCAGTAGAGGGAAGATGCTGCTGCATTCTTCTGGAATTCAGTCAATGAGTGCTCCCTTCTCGTCAATGCAGTTTGCAGAATTACTATTTGTGATTCTGTGTGCCCCCTGGGACCTGGCTCACTGTGTAGGATCATCAATGTCCTCATCCCATCCCCCACAACATACATCACTTCCTTCAGGACACCTTTCTTCAGCACAACTCCCAGCCTGGCTTCTTACACCCTTGTGTCCATCACGTGATATTTCTATCTTGATGTTTTTTTAAAGATTTCTTTACTTATTTATCGTGTGTGTGTGTGTGTGTGTGTGTGTGTGTGTGTGTGTGTACAACTTTCTGGGGTTGTGTCTCTCCTACCTTGTTTGGAGGCAAGATCTCTCTAGTTGTTTCTGCTGCTGGGCTGCATACTCCAGG